>CBVK0100218051.1:0-11285 GCA_900067695.1 Picea abies | reverse complement strand
GACCAGTAGACATATCTAGTATATCTGAGGTCCAACAAGAAGTTCTAGTGCAGATCTGAGTATCCAACAGACAAATCTAGCACATATGAGGACTGACAACAAGATCTATTGCAGATCTGAGTATCCAACAAACATATCAAGTAGATCTGAGGTCCAACATGAAGATCTAGTGAAGATATGGGTATCCATCATGAATGGTGTGTTTGTGGGATACGACAAGACTTTGAAGGATTACAATATTCCCATTCTAGTACAGTGGAGGAATATGGTGAGTCGAGATGTGAAGTTCAAGGAATACCTTGCATCCATGAAGTTGCATGAGACCCTACTAGTGATAGAGGACATGGATCAAGAAGCTGTGAAGTTTGACTCTAGATCATTCATAGCTTCCAGTGCAGGAATTCAACCTTCAGGTGAGGAGCAGGAGTGATCAACCCCTTCTAGTTTTGTCAGTATACCTCAATGGTTCATGCAAACATTGAGGGATTCTAAGGAGCATGTTGAGGCTCCTAGGAGTACATTTAGGGAGAATAAGCCCCTTAATAAGTTTCTGAACTATATGTAACTATTGAGTTGCATCATTGATTCCAAGGCTTCAAGTTTTGAGGAAGCAATAGACCAACATGTTTGGAGGAATGCCATGGTGAAGGATGATGTATTGGACATAGTACCAAGACTAGAGGGAAAGCTATTTTCAAGTGGCTCTTCAAGAAGTTCCTTCCTCGCTAAGAGGGAGTGTTGATGTTTGCAAGAAGTTCCTTCCTCGCTAAGAGGGAGTGTTGATGTTTGTAGCATCGGGCATGAACTTCCACACGAGTCTAGTGTCATACATGTCGAATTCATCCAAAAAGTACCTTTCTTATCTTTTCAATTCACTTTAATTAAAATTAATTATTAAAGTGAATAGACTTGTATATTGAGTTGATTAATGTCTAATAAAACGTAAAGTATTTACATTAATGATTTAGATATAATATCCACCGTCGATTGGGACTTAATCTCAACCATCAACCTCATTAAGATATTAGGGTTATGGAGACTTGGTCATCAACTCAAAGTTATAAAATAAAGATAAAGTGAAAGGAGAAGACACATTTGTGTACACCAAGAAGACTTAAGATATCAGGGAGAGAGCATTTGAGAATATTCAAAGCATATGAGGAGGAGCCATTGGCTCCTTCTAGTATATCTAAGGTCCAACATGCAGATCTAGTGCAGATATGGGTGACAAGAACACATATCTAGCATATCTGAGGACCAATAGGAATATCTAGTATAGATTTGACTGACCAACAGAAAAATCTAGAAGATCTAAGGTCCATCGGGAAAATCTAGTGCATATCTAAGTGAACAACAAACATATCTAGTATATCTGAGGACTGATAGGCATATCTAGTGTAGACATGGAGTGACTCACTGTGTGTTCAAACATAGAGAGAGAAAAGAAGGGATTTTTCTCAGTCTGAAGGAGGAGAGGTAAAGTAGTAGTAGCAAGTGGAAGAATAACCCAACAACTAGAAATTCATGCAGATCGTACTATTCAACAAGGAGGTAGAGGTCAAACGATTTCTATGGATGTATAGTAGCATATCTGAGTTTGGGTAGTCGTACAAAGGGTTTATTCAACTGAGTTTCTAGCAAGGCCAAAACAACCAGGTTTTGTTGTATTTTGATTATTTTCTTAGTGGGATATTTTGCCAGTACAAGAGCTCTTGTAAGCTTGGAGTAATTTAATGAAAATATGATTTGAAGGGTAGTAAAAATTTGTTCGTGTGCTTGGGAATTTTTTTTCCATTATCTAATTTCCAGTTAATTTCAGCCAGTGTGTAATTATTCTATGGTCTAAATATTTTGTTTAAAATTCAACAAGTAATCTTTTCCTTGAGATCATAAAGAAGTAATTTACCCAGGGTTTAAATTTTGATAGTATCTACCAACCATGAGAACTGTCACCATGGCCCCACTTTCAACTCCTTCTTGCAGACATGACATATGACAAGATGCTGACACTGCATTTGGCAATGTGGCGTCCAACATTCAGGTTTTTTTTCTTATGAAAATATATTCAATGGAAAATTCTAGTATCCAACAAAACTACATCATTTGGATAGAGAAGATCCAAGATTCTAAAAAAAAACACCTTTAAAAAAGTTTTGGATTCGAGATCATCGGATATTCGGAAGTTTGGAAAACCCAGATATCTAGATCTATGCACTTTACAGAAGCATCCCAGCTGGGAATAAAGGGGGGTCCCATGTAGAATACCACATGTAGTACATGCATAAAGAGTCACATATCTACCATGGCCCATGTTTGATTCCCATCCTAGTCCCGACATGCATTATTGCAGACAAAAGCATCGTGTGCGACAACTTCAATGACCGAATATGAATTCACCAAGGTAGTCGTGTTTTATCAATGTAAACAGCGACAACTTCAATGACCGAATATGAATTCACCAAGGTAGTCGTGTTTTATCAATGTAAACATGTCGATCATTTTAAATCAACACATTGTTATTGTTTATGAATTCACCAATTCATGGAAATCATTTCTAATCAACCTAGTTATATCAACAATATCCACAAGATCATGTTGATAACTCGAGTTCCATGGAACATGCAATACAACTTTTCGAGAAACCATTGAACCCAACACCATCTGCGACCAAAACAAGTCTGGCCTACAGGTGGCTTGCTAGCATCATCAATTCAATTTGTTCATATACGATTACAGATGTGGTTCAATGGAACAATCATCACATATGGTTGTATGGTTTTTCAAATGATCATTCCCATCCCGTGAATTCTGATTCTGACCATAAGAATGAGGTACATGAAATTCTTGGAAATATGCAAACAATTTATATATTATTCAAACTTGCCAAGATGCACATATACTAATAGGATAAATGACCCATTACTAAAAAGTAATTATCTCCTACTTCTTTGTGGCATCATGCAATTATTTATTTATGAAAGTTAGACTCTCCTACACTGGTATGAAGTAATGGAAGTATTTCGGGTTTTAAAGGGGAAATAACTATTTAGTCATGGAATATAATAGTACGCCAAATCTTTCTCGTGGAATATTGTTGGCCTCCATGCTATAACCAATATATTTTTTATTTATTTTTAATTATGTGTCTTCTTCTAAGACTGGAATTAATTCTCTTGGCACGGGAAGCTTCCCATGCACAAGGACAATCACTCAACTTATTCTCTAGATGCCTAGACAATTAAGCAATTGAACCAAATTATTTACTAGTCATTGATATACCTATTCGATGAGTTTGTTCTTCTTGTTAACTTTTAAATATGGACATAAACCTTCTAGAAAGTGAATCAAACAATCTCATAGATAAATGAGACAACTATGCCAACTGATGTGCCTCTAGAAGTTGAATAACTTACCTAGAATGCTAGTTGTCTCCTTTCTTAGCCATCTGGGTTTGTACTTTTCATCCTAAAAAATATTCATAAACTATCTCTCCTTTACACATGAAGAACAAATAGTAGCAAATGCTAATGCCATTCACAAATTATTATGTTCATTTCAAGTGAAACAGATGCAACTAAAAGTGAAGCAAACAACATTGCACACTCAAATGAAACAACAATAACTACATGTAAAGAAACCAACCCTATGCAACATGAACATATTGAAAGGTATGTACTTAACAAATTTTAAATTGGTAGAGAGAATTATGGATCAAAATTGTGTGTGGAGTTTTGAAACGTCCAACGTTTCGAGTTGACACTCCACCCATCATCAAGGACATATAAAGTTGATAAACTATGTATGGAGTTTTGAAACGTCCAACGTTTCGAGTGGACACTCCACCCATCATCAGGGACATAAAAATTCGATCATATCAACTTTCTATGTCCTTGATGATGGGTGGAGTGTCCAGTTGAAACATTGGACATTTCAAAACTCCATACATAGTTTTGATCCAAAATTCTCTCTTGCATTATGACTAACTGTGAAAAATTGCATACTCAAATTTTAAATTAGTACAAACTATTTAAAGAACAATATTGTTATAGGACCATGTTAATTTTATAGTCGTAGAAACCCTTTCTAAGAAATGTTCGTTCTTCATTATAATAAAGACTAGAATAAAACATTTGCAAGAAATGATGTTCAAAGATTATTATGTACATAGCTAGGTTATCACTCTTTTGACAAATTTAGGCTCTCACGAGTTGATGGGGGTGAAAAAAGCCTTAGTTGAGAGAGCATATTACATTGAAGAATAGAAAATATGCAAGCAAGAACCAAAAAGGTGGTGTTGCCACTATCGGAGGTGAGAATTGCCATGACTCGAATATATGTTCCTTCACCACCTTCACCACGATAACATTATTAAAGAAGTAACTGATTTTGAAAAGATAATATACCATGACAATTGAAACTGTGATTTGGAATTTATTTTTCTGAAAACAATACCAAATAAACACTTCCAACAGTGATTGCAATGAAGCCAACATTAGCAGCTAGTAGGCCAACCACACAACTGATAAACACAGTAATAAAAAATTATAATTTAATACCAAGACCTGTGGGTGAAATCACTTAATGTCCTTGAACTTTGCAAAATGACTGTATATCGCCAACCATCCTCGCTTAGGATTTTGAATAGTTTGGGCATCGATGGTGGATAGATAACCAACCCCACAGAATAAATAATTGTACACGATGGTTAAATGCACGTCGTTGCCACGACAATAAGACTTCAAAATTAAGAGCCAATAATATTTCAGAAATATATATATATATATATATATATAGAGAGAGAGAGAGAGAAAGAAAAATATCATTCAATTTATGCTATGTTTAACATTGCAAATCACATAAAAGTTGAATTCAAAAATAGCACTAATAAAAAGTGAGTGATGAACCCATCACTAATAAGAAAAACTCATAAGGCTCATGGTAAGTAAATGCATATCAAAATGACAACAAAAAAATATGTGAAAAAATATTTGTCTTTAAAATTATGTCCTAAAAACACATAACTACAAATATCAAATTTAATAGACAATGTAAATATTTAAAATCAAACTCATTCACCACTCTAAACAAACTAAAAATGATACAAAATATCTAAGTTGCCCACTAATGTCCATGTTTATGATCAATTCACTTACCACTTTTAGTTTTAAAAATGACATGCTAATTATGAGAAAGACTTCAATTTAAACCATTACAAAAAGTAATAAGAAAATGAATGAAGAATATGGAAAAAATTGATTAATTTTTTTCACATTACACATATTATATATATTTTATTTTTTTTAGAGTAAATATTTTGTATATTTTTTTTTTAAGTAAATATTTTGTTTAAGGAAATTAGATACCAAACACTTAAAAATTTTGGAGTGATTTATATGACTACCTGTTAGAGTAGTCTTTGGTTAAGAAATGATAAAGACATTTAAATTGTCAAAATTATTTGAGATTTACCCTATCTTGAACCATGGAATTTTTTAATGTTTCCTCCAAGGTTTCAAACTTGGGTAGCCCTACAAATATTCATGCTAGTAACAAATAATGTTATATATATCAACATTCATTAAAGTATAATTTTCAAAAAAATTATAATTTATTTTAAAACTTTATTATGTTAGGAGTCATAGGTAACCATTTTTTTTTTTTTGAATATATTGAACCAATTTTCTTAATATGTGATAATATATTTTTAATAAAAAAATATTTATATAATAAATTATTAAACCGATTCTCTTAAATTATTAAACCGATTCTCTTAAATTAAAACCAATATATGATAATAAGTTTTTAATAAAAAATACTCTTAAAATCAATATATGATAATTACATGTTGTAAGTGCTTTAAGGATGGCTCAAACATGGGAAACATAGATAAAAAAAATAAAAGTCGGAAAAGACCAATGAGTTGGTTGATAAGCCATAGAAAAATGTACAAAATAAGGAGCTGAGAACAATCAGAAATAATATATGTCCAGAAAATCACACAAAATTCCATTACAAAGAAGCATGTCGCAAGAGCAAGCCCAAACAAAAGACCCTAGAGTCAATATGGACCAAGTTAGAGCAGTATGAAGCTCCCACATCAATTGGGCATACATCAAACCTTGAACAAACCAACACTGGTGACTAGATGGACCATGTCAGAGCGATATGAAGCTCCCACATCAAACCCTGAACATACTAACACAACCACATAGAGGAACTGCAATCTAATGTGAGAAGACCCTTAAAACAACCTGTTGAGAGTGGGTTGCATGAATCCCATAGAAAACCCATATGAAGGACAGACCAGATCAGAGCGGCATACATATCTCTCTAAAAGGAGAGGATCCAAAATTCCAAACCCCAGCTATAAAGGATCTGAAACTTGGCACCAGAAAAATTTCAGCCAAACCCACAGAGCAGAGGGTATGCATGTGATCATGAACGAACCTGAAACGTTAGAGGGAGAACAAAAAAAACATCATGAAAACCAGCCAAAGGAGAGGCCACCCACAGAGAAAACCGACGACATGACTACCATAGACCCCAAAGCAACACAAGACAGACCAAAGAGAGATTTAAGGCATGAACACTACAACACCAGAAGAACCGCACCAACAAACACGGCTACCATAAAAAAAAAATTGCCTCATCCAGATTCGAGGCAAGTTACTCCGTTACCAAAAGAATCACACCAGCAAAAGACAAACCACCGCCACCAACACTCGATCCGCATAAGTAGAAGTCATAGATCTAACAACCCACAGAAAAAAAAAACCCTATGAAAGACGTAGAAGGGAATCAAAGCCGTGTAAATGTTGGCAACATTAGTGGAGGCAATCGGTGGGAATCTCCAAAAACTGAGGCCCAAAAACAAAAAAAAAACATGGGATTTGCGACCAGGAAAACCCTTACTGCAGACCCATCTTCATCCAAACAAACATAATTGAGTGTGGTTGATATAAATTTTAACAATGCTAACCTATAATCCATGCATATATATTTTAAAGAGTATTATGTAAACCTATAATGACACTATACCATTACAAACTTTATTTTTTAACATATTTATGACATAAAATTGTCAATAGCTTTGAACTTAGTCAGAAATGGAGGTCACTGAAATTTACATGTCAGGTAGTTTTGTTGTGTTCTTTTCCACTTATTTTATTACTATCAGTTTTATAAAACTTATCTTTACACAAATCTAGTAATTTTAGATATTATTAATTTTATAAAGCTAGTTTCAGTCACAGTAAGTAACTGGATTATATAATGATAAACTGCTGTCTGTTTACCCTAGCGAGGAAGTAGAGACATGCTGATAGGTCCCTGAGATGAAGCAGTAGAGGAGGCAGCAACAGCTATGAACGCTGGTTGTGTAGGGTGAAGAGGAATCTGTAAATTGTTGGTTAGCAGGGACACAACCTCTGACATCGCCGGCCGCAGCGCCGAAGAGCCCTGAGTGCAGAGAAGTGCAATTGTGATGATTCTCAACGCCTGCTCTCTTGGGTACTGCTCCTCTAATGTTGGATCAACTATATCCAAAACTTGTTCGCGTTCAAATTCATTCCAAACCTGTACCATAATCAAAATCATCAGCTGCATACTTTGAATTCTCTGCTGAAGCAACTGTTTTTATCTCGAAAATTATTTATACAAATAGTCAAAGTTCAGTTAACAGGGTGTTCAACTTGGTTTACATTCATACATATTCTACATTCTTAAGCTGCAATCTAATTTAGTTAACAGAAATTGGATTTTAGTGAAAAAGTCAAAATTTAAAACAGTTACACAACCTCAATTAAAATTCCATTCCAAATCTTATTCTTTGTATTTTTAACTTCTCTAGTGTATTTTTAACTTCTCTAAAAATCATTAGGGAAACTCTAGAAACCTAGAAATTGAAAAAAGTCGCAATTTTAATTTTTAATGGTGAAAATAGCTATAAACTTAATCAATCTTTGAAACCTTAGTTGAAACCCTCGCCATCATTCATTGTTCCCTATTTTCATTTTAGACTCTTTGTACCCCTTAATCTTTTTTCCCTTATTTTTAATTATATATATTTCCTCTTATTCAATCATTTTAATTTATTTATTTATCTCTTCATTCTTTAATAATTTATTAATTTAATCATTTCAATTTCTTTTTTCATTATTTTTATCATATTATTTTTAATAATAAATTGAAAACAATTTTTTTTGAAATTTCATTGATGAGGATTATTTTTCATTCTTTCTCTATAAATTTCAACCCAACAACTCTTTTTTATTATATTTTCAACACAACCACCAAAATATGTTAAAAAAAAAAATATCTTAAAAAATAAAAAATTAAAAACAATCTATTTTAATAATATAAAAATTTAAAAATTATTATAATAAATTTAATTTATTGTAGGTGTAAATTTATCAAAAGTTGCAGTTGGAGAGAGAAACTCTCAACTCCCTTTTAAGTGTAAATCTTTTTGAAATTGTTACATTTTAGAAAGTTTACACCTAAGACTGGGCTTAATATTTAGTTAATTCGAAATTAAAATAAAAGTATCCCAATAACTTTTAACAAAATCTTATCCCAATAAAAATTTGAAAAAATTAAAAACTCATCCCAATAACTTTTAACAAAACTCATATTAAATTTGAAAAAATTAAAAACTTATCCCAATAACTTATAACAAAACTCATACTAAATTTGAAAAAATTAAAGAAATTATGTATTTTTTCCTCTTAGTCCTAATGTGGCTTAAAGTTCCACGCTGGGCAACGTTATAGTAAAATAAAATAATATATTTATAAAAGCTTTGAGGTTTTAATCTCTTAATGTGGCTGGCTCTCACATAAGGAGGGAGGCATCGCAAACTGCTGTAGCAGCCAGAAAGAGTAAGGAAGGTTTCTTTCATCTTTGATTTTTTCAGAAAATATATTGTTGGGTTTTGTGGTTTTCCTCTGCAGATCGGGTTTTTAGTGGCGCTGGCCATGGAGGATTTTAGGCAAGCAGAGGGATCTGTGGGGGCCATCCTATGTAGCAAAAGAGACTTTGGAAGCTCCATTGGACAACAAATGTTTAGCTTGGATGTCGAGTGTCGGCCGTATAAAATACAATGATCTTCTTAATTCTCTTTAACCTCAGAAGTAATGTTCTTGCCCTTTCATAATCCTGTATCATTTTATATGTTAAATGAACAGTCTGCAATATTTATAGTTTTTTCCAAAGGTTCTCTGTAACTCTTCTAATGTAAAGAGTTGTAATTGTTTTAACAGCTCTGGTATGGGTTTCTAAGTATTTTTGACATAGTATTTTTATGCTGAATGAACAATCAATAATGTTTATAGTTTTTGTCAAAGTTTCTTTGGAACAGTTCTAATGTAAAGAGTTGTAACTGTTTTAACAGCTCTGTTATGAGAATAGCAAGAATTACTATAATGTCTACGGCAACTACCGATTCCACTTGAATGCGTGCAGAGGTAATTGCCGATTTCAGATTCTCAACTTTACATCTCTTGGTACTCTAAACTTTATATGGTGAAAGTCTGTGCACAGTGTTTTATTTTTAATAAAAATAATTGAAGGGCTTTCCTTCCTTCAAAACTCCGTGACTGGGTTTATTTTGTGTGAGCTCTGTTTTTTACTCGTTTTTCTAATTCTACTGTACACTGTTTTTACTTGTTCTTCTAATTCCAATGTGCATTTATCCATCTGCCACAATGTTACTATGTTTAGAACATGTCATTGTTGGAATTTTAATTAATGTACCTGATATGTTTTTCAGGTCATCTATTCATATATACCAGTGGTCAAAATATTTGCAACTTGTCAGATAATTCAGTGCAGAAACAAAAAGACCCTCAGATTCAAGCCTCTATAGTAATCTGTCAAGTACATTGGCTTGAATAATATCACATATAGAATTGGAAAAAGTTTGTATATGTCTTGTCCCTGGCCACTGTATGCTAATAGAAACAAAAGAAAACAATACCGAGTATGTCTTATCCTCTGGCCACGAAATCTTGGCAGAGGCAGGATAGGCTTGGATATAGCTTGGCCCCAAGCCACTAAATCCTATACTATGAACAAACTAGAAATAAAACATATAAACTGAGGCCTCATAGATAGAGGGGAACGTGAGCTTCTTCTTGGGATTCTTTTTCTTTATTAAGGAAATGAGGGGTTGGGAGTTCTCTCCAATGTGGCTGTCTTCCATTTCTCCCTCATCCCTGTTCTCTGTTCTCTGGAGCTAGCTCTCAGCTCTAGATGGTTTGTAGCAAGTAGTAGTATTTGCCATTGAGTTGTGGCAGTGCTTATTCTATGTCATTCATTTAATGGGGGTTGTTCATTCATTCAATGGGGGATTGTTCTTCTCTCAGCTCTAGATGGTTTGTAGCAAGTAGTAGTATGTGTCATTGAGTTGTGGCAGTGCTTCTTCTATTCCATTCATCCATTCATCCAATGGCGGGTTGTTCTTCTCTAAGATAGAATCCATATCATAGGTTATCACTTCCTTGGTATGCCACTATATATCTATGGTCAAAGAGTATATGGAGTTCTTGCTTCTTGAAAATCCTGTATTTGGGATAATATGAGCAAAGTCCTTATTATCTGTGTGTTGCTCGTGGCAGCTCTGCATGCACGAATCTTCCCTCGTTTATCACTGATGGTGTGTTAATAATAGTGTGGATGTTTGCAATCTATTGTTGTAGCAGGGACAACGAATGAGGGAGGGTATGGTGTTGCTCGATGAAAGAATGAGAGTTATAGTAGCGAAAGCAGTGGTGCTGCTATGAATGGTGGGCTTTTGTGTGTGTCACATAAAGTTTTATGTGTGTCTAGGATTGGACTACGATGCATGGATCCATTGTTGTGTGCAGTTGTTGGTTGTGTTATTAGTGGTATGAGAATCACTTGGTGTGTCCTAGTTGATAATTTGCTTGGTGTGTCTGAGTTGATAACTTGCTTGGTGTGTCATTGTTAATATAATTAACTAATATGTTTAATAATTAATTTATACTAAACATAGAAGTAAAGTACCAGTATCTACCACAATGTATAATATGAAAACAAATCTGCGGAAACAGAAGACGAATTGATAGAACAGAGAAAACGGTTTTAACAGGAACCAAAGAACAGAATAGCACAAAACACACGCTCAGATCTCATTATTGAATTGATATATAAAAGGAATTACATGCAAAGGAAATGCTTCGTAAACAACGAAGCGTCTAACAGCTCACTCAACTTAGCGATGAAAACAAGAAACCAAACAACTGTAAGTTAACTAATTAACTGAG
>CBVK0100218050.1:0-46287 GCA_900067695.1 Picea abies | reverse complement strand
AATTGCATAACTTACATTGTTCCTCCTACTTTGGTAGAAACATGGGTTTCGCCTTCTGGAAAGAGCCTAGCCAATCCAAAATCTGCTATTTTAGGATAAAATCCATCATCGAGTAGTATATTTGCACATTTGATATCTCTGTGTATAATACGAACGTTGGAGTCCTCGTGTAGATATGCAAGGCCTCTAGCTGTGCCCACTATAATGTTTAAACGGCTTTTCCAACTCAAAGCATTTCTTATTTCTCCTGTCGACCGCCAACAATAATATTTCGAAGCCTCAATAAAAGTTAAAACGCGTATAAGCGATATCTGAAAACAACATGAATGGTGAAAACAATACAATTCATGAGAGCAACCTACCGAACAAATGCTTGTCAAGACTGTTATTTGACATAAATTCGTAAACCAGCAAGCGTTCGTGCCCTCGCGTGCAACATCCTAGTAAACGAACAAGATTACGGTGACGGACGCCGGTGATGAGCTTCACTTCCGTCAGAAATATAAATTCCTCAGCAGCTTCAGTAGTGTGCCTTCTATTCAGTTTCTTAACAGCAACATCCCTCCCATCCGGAAGTCTTCCCTGCTCACCTTCAAACTCATTACGATTAATTTGCAAACAATCCATATAATTGGGCAAACCCATCAAACCCATGTTCTATATTATACCTTATAGACTTCACCGAATCCTCCTTTGCCAAGCATGTTGTTTCTGTCAAAGTTCCCAGTCGAATCTCTGAGAACCTTGTAATTAAAAAGTACTTGCCCGAAATTTCCCCTTGGAACTAAATTCGCATCTGCGCAGACTATCATAACAACAATTTTCTCATAACTATTGAATACCACCGAGTTAAAGAGCTCAGCGGAATGCAGCATGGAAGCCTAATACAATCATATATAATCACCTGTCCGAGGACAGCTCTTCCAATGTCTAATACGTTGCCCGAACATCAACCATAGCACCGCAATCAGAGCTGTTCCCCCAACAGTGCCTAACAATACAGGCACTATTTTCGATGATGTTTTCGTTTTCGTCGATGCTGCATTTGAAACGAAAACAAAAGAATCAACAATCATAGATGTTATAGTATAATGAAACAGTAAATACTTGCCCCAAATCTAAAAGTTCCTGTACATGAAGTCTGGATATTGGTGAAAAAGGAGTAATTTGAGTAGCGCATAGTACAGCCCGCCTCGAGGGCTCGACTTTCACGCTGGGGTATACAGCTGAGTAATTTATTCCGAGCTTCTTTCAAGCATCTTTGGCAATTACTACTCATAACGGACGGCCAACACTGAGCGAGACCATATAAGGAGCCATTAATGGAGCCCATAGCATAACTGTTATTTGCTGAAGCATTGGTAATGAGTTGCGTGGCCAAGGCATGGGCTCTTTGAGAGAATGTCTGTGGATCTGTGTCATTTGTGGAGGAACAGTAGCTGGAAGAAAACCCGGCGCCCAAGCCCTCACCATAAAAACTAGAATTCTCATAGCGGAGGAAACAACCGTCCAGAAGAATTCGAGCACCGTTAGATCGGGGACAATATGCTTTTACTTCTCTCGCAGCTTCTGTGAAGCATTCTGTGCACTGGGGGACGGTTAAATACTTCTGACACACTGCGAGACCATAGACAGGATCCGTTGATATAGCGAAGGAGTCTTCTGTTGAAATTGCGAAGCTGTATGAGGATAGAGTTGAGAGGAGGGATGCGAAAACAGCATCCAGATTTTTCCGAAACTCTGTAGCATTAACATACCTATGAGTTTGTATGTTCTTGCACCTTGCACCAGCCACTGGATACATGGCATTGTCGGCTGCTAGGACCACTGCAATAATTATCACAATCATAGTAACCAGCAATGAGAAGTGGGCAACTTCCGCCATCAGTCCACTTAATAACACCAAAAACGCAATGGCTTCATACTTCCTGTCCGGACCAAACAACGTTGTATATTGAAGTGGAAGAGAGTATGGATGCAAATCAAATCTAATAGAATTGCGGAAAAGACGGAAAGAGGGTTCGACACGGTGGCGTAATTCGATCATCGCCGACGCACCCGGACTTTGTGATAAAGTTTTCCTTTCATGGTGTGTTACTGCCCACTAAAAGAAAGATTTGGACTTTGTGATAAAGTTTTTCTTTCATGGTGTGTCTCAGCCCACTCGGAGGAAGTTTTGGACTTTGTGATCAAGCTTTTTTTCATGGTGTGTGAGTGTTACAGCTCATGACAGGAAGATGTGTAAGTTCATTGGTACTTAGTATGTATTTAAACATTTAATGTTTTAAATAATATTATTTTTAAATAATTTATTTCAATGTCGGTTATAATTAATATATTTTAATATTTACTTTAATAATATATATATATTTTTGAAAGTCATAATAATTGAAAGTCTAGTTCAAGTTGTTAGGAAAATGATAATTAATTTCTTCATCTAAATTAATGTTATCTTATTGCACAATATTCAAATTTTGTGTATGATATTATATGTCTTTTTATATCTTTACTACAAAGTAAAAATGTGGAAGGAAGGAAAGACTTCACTTATTTTTTTATCATCATTTTCTAAATTCATATGTAATATATTTGATTCTAATAGAATAATAGAAAACAATGTTTTCTAAGAAAGAGGTGTAATTCTTTCAATGCTTACTTTGAAGTTGACAATTGACAAACAATATTTAAAAAAATATTAATAACAAAAAAATATTTCAATGTATTAAAATATCAACTTTATCTATTATATAAAGCAATTGAAAGTAAAAAAATTCATATGGTTAAAACACTTTCACATATTAATTTTCTTGAGGGTATATCTTCTTTATTATTAGGATTGTTTGCATCCAACAATAACCGATACTTCCTTATTAATATATTGTTTGCATTCCCAGTGCATGTAATAAAATAGTTTTATAGCATAGTAGGGTTGATCTTTCTATAGGGTGGAAAGAGGTGTAATTCTTTCAATGCTTATCTTGAAGTTGAGAATTGACAAACAATGTTTAAAAAAATATTAATAACAAAAAAATATTTCAATGTGTTACAATATCAACTTTATATATATATAAAGCAATTGAAAGTAAAAAAATTGATATGGTTAAAACGCTTTCACATATTAATTTTAGTGAGAGTATATTTCCTTATTAGTAGGATTGTTTGCATCCAACAATAACCAATATTTCCTTATTAATATATTGTTTGCATCCCCAATGCATGTAATAAAATAGTTTTATAACATACTGGGGTTGATCTTTGTATAAGGTGGATGCAATTTAACATTAAATCTTAATTAAGTGATTCACTATCAGAATAGCCAATGCATGTAAGAAAGTAGTTCCATAACATACTAGGGTTGATATTTGGATAATTTTCATCTTGACAAGTGATATTCACCATACAAGTTACTAATGATTAGTAGTGTGCATGTGTATAATTTTCACCTTGGCAAGTGATATTCACCAAGTACATTACTAATTATTGGTAGTGTGCCTCTCTTCACCCTAACTATTAGATGATAGATATAGTATGGTATCTAATTAATCAAATAAAAAAAGGAGTAGACTAAGTCGGGAGCAATCTTCCCTCCCTAGTGGCTTTATGGCAGTCCCTTTCTGGCGACCCCCGACGTGTGCACTATCCCCCAGAGAGTCTGCCAAGTAGATTACACTTCCAGCCACATCAGTTCACCATATGCGAGTGAAGGGGATAATTCATGGCTGATGCGGATGGGCTGGCGACGTACGCGATGGAAGCCTTCATATCTTGCACCTGTCAATTAAATCTCTGCCCATTATGAATTATTAACTCCCTGCGTTAATTCACCACCAAACATTCACGCCTTCAACCCTACGTCCTCTAGCGTAGGATACACACCAGCGCTTCGTTCACCCTTCATTCGACCAGAGCTTGGAGCTAGCTTCACGATAAACCACACCAGCACTTCGTTCACCTTTCATTCGACCAGAGTGTGGAGCGAGCTTCACGGTAATCCATCTATGCTTGATAATTTTTTAGTAGGACATTTGAATTCCTGCTTCACCTCTGAAAACTGCATCAATGGCAAGTGATAGACTGAGTGCTTTGTCAGACAACTTACTTTCCTCTGACATTCTTTCAAAACTCTCTTTAAGAGATGCAACGTGTTTTTCTGTGTTATCTAGTAGGTGGCGATACCTCTGCACTTTATTAACCCATCTCAAACTTACCAGCGAATGTTTCATTGAAGGAGAAACAACAAAACGGGCAATTAATAGTGTCTTGTTCTTTCATTCTTCTCAACTTGAAAGTTTTGAACTTTCAGTTTCCATGGGTGATATTGACAGAGAGAACATTGGTAAATGTTTTCAGAAATGGTTTCAATGCGCATCTTCGAAAAGACTGAAACAAATTTCTCTCAACAATATTTTGACTGGTAGTTTCTTGGATGTTCCAACTTCTCTATTTTCTTGCGAATGCCTAACATTATTGAAGCTCAAGTGGTTTTTCTTTATACGACTACCCCCTTACTTCAGCGGTTTCAGACACCTTGTGACTTGTTCCTTATCATTCATGTATACAAATGATGATATACTTGACCGTTTTGTATCAAAATTCCCTCTTCTTGAAAATTTGACTGTTCAACACCATAGAGGGCTAAGAAATGTGAAAAATTTTGCAGTAACCTTTATTTTTCTCTCCATAGTTTTGCAGTAATGTGGATTGTCGCCTAGAAAATGCTATTCCTGGTGACATTTGAATCTTTCAAAAATGCTCGCTTGTTTTGTTTCATATCTTCAATCCGATAAAGTTTTACATCCCTTAAATTAAATTCCTAACCCTAGGAAATCATAATCATCTACAAGTATTCAAACCATAGAAATTCTCAAGTAAAGATATTCCAAAACTTTTAGGTGAAGGATCTGTTGCAACATTATGCAAAAATTTTGCAAACTTTAGCATATGTACAACACTGCTCACAACAGTTAGTAAGTAATTATACTAGCTTAATATAACTTCAGGAATGCATGCCATACCTGTTGTGCCTATTGTGGCAGCGACTGCAACAAGGGCACCATGTTTACCGACAAAAGGTTAGTGCAATAATAACATCGGACTGTAACGATCATGTATAAGTTGTTGCATGGAACGTTTACCTGCAGTGACAACGTCTGTTAGACTCCATTAATAGTTCATTCTTCTTCATCATTTTCAGTATTCACAAAGTATACAAATTGATAACAATTTCGACTTAATCTGAGCCCTTTTTCAATCAAATTGTCAGATTACACATAAGTATATTCAAATGCATTCTCTCTATGGAAAGAAATAACGAATCTCTCAAGAGTCTGGCCAAATCTTAACAACCGCTAGAAAACCTTCAACATCATTTGTTGACTCTTAATCTTGAAATCTTTAAGATTTCAAGATTTTTGTCACTAATTCACATTGTAAGTTTGAAAGCAAGCATTCATCACTCGTGACATAACCATTGTATTTTATTTAGGCTGGAAAAAAATCAATAATAACATTAAAAAACAATGATAAGGCTCGAATGACTAATTTGAGATGATGTGGTGATTGTTTTTAACTCTGAATCTTGGTATTAACATGAAAATCATTATAAGGCATATAGGAGACATCAAAACCTATGTTGCATGTATAAATGTATTTATTAGCACACATAATCTTAGATCTAATTTATAGAATACATAGGCATATGAAATAGTTGCTTCTTATTTAAAAGTGCTTTTATAGTCAATCTAACATCATTGTTGTTTACATATTCATTTATAGGGAATTGAGAAAATGGCGGAAAATAGACATGAATGGGATGTAGTTATCAAAGGCACAAAACAAGTATTTTATTGTTTGGTTGGTGATTGTGTCAATATGACCAAATCAAAACTATCTGGCCTTAATCACCATCGTGTGATAAAAAACAATCTCTCTCCAATTCCCCGATGCCCAAGAGGTTGAGTAAGACATGAAAATGTTAAACGTGCAACGAAATCATCAAGTAAGGTTAAAAGACAGAATGAAAAAATTCAATATGATGTAGATGCAAGGTTGTGTCGTGCACGAAAGCAGGCATATAAAAGATTTATCAATGAAGAAATTATTTCCACTATAAGTATTTATTGACATTTGTAATTGTGTGTTTTTTTAATAATATAAATTAATTATTATTGACTAAATTCATTGAAACTCATTTTCGCAGTCAGTTGCTACGTTTGATCATCTCAATGATGATTCAAAGAAAAAAATTCATGAAAAAATGAATTGTTGGGATCAAATTTTACCTCGTAGACATATGGACACAACTAAATGCATAGATATTGCTTTACAAAAAAAGGAAAGAATGGGGCCTTCTAATGATGTAGGGGAAGAAGACTTGGATGAACATACCCATATATTAAACTCTGGGGAAACTAGTAATAACAATGAGTACACAATTGAGTCAATTTTTTTGCATGCATTGTTTTCAAGACATTTGAACATTAGATGGTATTTATTTTTATTATCAATTGTATACTGATTCTCCATTGTTATTGATATGCCTAGCCTGATCAACAAAAATCCCCAGAGAGATCACTACATAGTTTTGTTGTTGAATATAGTTCAACTAACTTGGATATCCAATGAGCATCAAGTTGTCAACCATTACAACTCTCACCTAGATTTCAAGGGATTTTTAGGAAAGTAAGTTTTGCTTCAATACAAGCTATTTCATAAAAACACTAAAATCAATATTCTATTTTTTTATTTTTTTTATTTTGTGATTTGTGATTGATTATATAGATTAATTTTTTTTTAATCTATACATTAATGTGCATTTAAGGTGCAGGTGTTTTTTCCGGAACCATTACAATCATCATAAACCCCAAAAGATGGTCAAAATATTGAAAAGAATGTAAATGAAACAAACCAAAACCATCTTTACATTCAATGTGGCAATGCAAAGTAAGTTTTCATGTATTTATACTTTTATATAATCATTAACAAAATTTTACATTTAATTATGTTTGAGTTGCATACTTATATCTTCTTTTAATTTTATGTTTAGAATAAAACATATACATCTCCAAAATCCCCTTTGCACACAAATGATGGTGGGAATGCAACACCTTTTTTCGAAATCCACCATAAACCACATTATCTTCAACCAGTACAACATTCACCTCCACTTGAAGAAAAATTAGGAGAGGTAAGTTCTATACCCTATACTCATGTTTTTATTATAACAATATCAATTTGGATATTTATTAATAGTGTTGTAACTTTTACAGGAGACAAAAAAGGTGAATGATTATGCTATGGTTAACAGGACAAGAATCACACCAAAAGACTTGAAATCACGTGGGTTCAAGTCTCGTAAACAATACATAGAGCATATATGTTCAACTAGTATTGCTCTCACAAAACCCGCTAGGTTGGCTACTTTGAAGTCTAAACAATGCACCAAGTTTAAGTAACTTGGGCTACAAATTTAGAGATTTGATAAGATGTTTTGTATAAATAGGTGCTACTTACAAAGACATGAACATATTTGAGCCTACAAGAAATGGATTTTTATATACTTTCAATAAATGAACTTTCTAGTACTTTGTTTTATGTTTTTAATCTCAATTGTTTTTGGCACTTAAAGCACAAAAAAGAAAAATTGGTTTTATGGAAGTTAGTTTTATTTAAATATACAAAGTTTTGCAGTCTAGCCTCTTCAATATAGAGATGAGTTTCATTTTTTACACATTTTATATTCCCTACTTTGTATATTATAATTTCTACAAGAAATTGATATATCTTTGTTACTAATTGTGCAATATTATAATATAAAGAACTTATATTCTAAATATACAAGTTTAAACATTAATGTTTCAAGATTATGGAAAACTCAATGAATAGAAACATAGACTTTTATTTGTGCATGTAATCCAATTATAATTAATTTTTTTTATAAAACATAATATAATAAAACAAATATTTCACAATGGAAAAAAAGTTGAGGATTATCTAAAGATTAAAACGTTTTGTTTTTGTATGGATTGCTACAACACATAAAATTTAACATTTCTTCCAAACATATAAAGAGAAAATCAACAAAATTTTAGAAAATTATAAAGAAGGAATACAACAAAACCATGGTAAAGAAATAATGAATGCATTCAAACCATAAACATAACTTATAATCAATACCAATTATCCCAAAGGCATAAGGCTTATCAAAACCTCTTAATATTATGATAAAAAAGTAGTGAAGGATAATAGTTTTTATATTTCAAAAGATATTAATAAATATTTATAAATAATAATAATATAATCAAACACGCAAGGAAAGGGATAAGGCTTATCTTTTATTCAAAGTAAGCAAAGGCGAATTAATGGAATTTGATCAATTTTAAATAAATGAATCATGACTACTGTGAATTCTGAAAACCATGACAAATTTAAATTCCAACCTCTATGATAAAAATGTTGTGAAGACTAATAGTTTTTGTATTTAAAAATATATCAATAAATATTTATAAATAATAATAATATAATCAAACAAACAAGAAAAAGGATAAGGCTTATCTTTTATTCAAAGCAAGGAAAAGCAAATTAATGGGATTTGATAAATTTTAAATAAATGAATCATGACTATGTGAATTCTTAAAACCATGACAACTTTAAATTCCAATCTCTAAAATTATGAAAACAATGTAGTCAAGGCTAATAGCTTTTATATTTAAAAAAATATTTATAAATAATAATAATAGGAGTATAATCAAACATATAATTTCTTGGGAAAAAACACAAATATACATTTATGGATGACAACTTCATTAAATACTCATATATGGAAGCACATATATACGGAAGATGCATTTGGATTATAGTAAATTTCTTTTGTATATGAACCTTTCATATATGTGTCGTTCGTATATGCACCTTCTGTATATGCGTTCTTTCATAAATTTGGATTACCGTAAATTTCTTTTGTATATGCACCTTCTATATATGCGTCGTCCGTATATGCACCTTACGTATATGTGTGCTTCCATATATGTGCATATATGGACAATGCATATACGAAAGTTGGCCAGTTTCATAATGGCGTCTTCTGTATATGCGCGCTTCCATATATGCGCATATATGGATGACGCATATAAATGCGCGTATAAATGTGCATATACAGATGACAACTTCCTTAAATCCTCATATATGAAAGCACACATATACATAAGATGCATTTGGATTATAGTTAATTTCTTCTGCATATGGACCTTCCGTGTATGCGTCGTTCATATATTCACCTTATGTATATGCACACTTTCGTAAATTTGGATTACCATAAATTTCTTCTGTATATGCACCTTCCGTATATGCGTCGTCTGTATATGCACCTTCCATATATGTGCACTTCCATATATGTGCATATACGGACGATGCATATATGGAATTTGGTCACTTCTATAATGGCATCTTCCATATATACGCGCTTCTGTATATGCGCATATACAGATGACGCATATAAATACGCATATAAATGTGCATATACGAACTACAACTTCCTTAAGTCAGCACACATATATGGAAAATGCATTTGGATTACAGTAAATTTCTTTTGTATATGGACCTTTCTTATATGCATCGTTCGTACATGCAGATTCCGTATATGTGCACTTTCGTATATGTGCATATACGGATGACGCATTTACAGAAGATGCATTTGGATTACAATAAATTTCTTCTATATATGGACCTTTCGTATATGTGTCATTCGTATATGCACCTTTTGTATATGTGCGCTTTCGTAAATTTGGATTACCATAAATTTCTTCTATATATGCACCTTCCGTATACGCGTCGTTCGTATATGCACCTTCTGTATATGTGTGCTTCCGTATATGCACATATACAGATGACGCATATAAATATGCGTATAAATGTGCATATACGAACGACAACTTCCTTAAATCCTCATATATGAAAGAACACATATACGGAAGATGCATTTGGATTACCATAAATTTCTTTTGTATATGCACCTTCCGTATATGCGTCGTCCGTATATGCACCTTCCATATATGTGTGCTTCCGTATATGCGCATATACGGATGACGCATATAAATACGTGTATAAATGTGCATATACGGACAACAACTTCCTTAAAGCCACATATATGAAAGAACACATATACGGAAGATGCATTTGGATTACTGTAAATTTCTTTTGTATATGCACCTTCCGTATATGCGTCGTCTGTATATGCACATTTCGTATATGTGTGCTTCTATCTATGTGCATATATGGATGATGCATATAAATACGTGTATAAATGTGCATATACGGACGACAACTTCCTTAAATCCTCATATATGAAAGAACACATATACGGAAGATGCATTTGGATTACCGTGAATTTCTTTTGTATATGCACCTTCCGTATATGCGTCATTCGTATATGCACCTTTCGTATATGCGCGCTTCCGTATATGCACATATACGGATGTCACATATAAATACGCGTATAAATGTGCATATATGGATGACAACTTCCTTAAATCCTCATATATGAAAGCACACATATACGGAAGATGCATTTGGATTACAGTAAATTTCTTTTGTATATGGACCTTCCATATATGCATCGTTCGTATATGCACCTTCCATATATGCGCGCTTTCGTAAATTTGGATTACTGTAAATTTCTTTTGTATATGCACTTTCCGTATATGCGTCATCCATATATGCACCTTCCGTATATGCACACTTCCATATATGTGCAAATATGGATGACACATATAAATACGCATATAAATGTGCATATACAGACGACAACTTCCTTAAATCCTCATATATGAAACCACACATATACGAAAGATGCATTTGGATTACAGTAAATTTCTTCTGTATATGGACCTTTCGTATATGCGTCATTCGTATATGCACCTTCCATATATGCGTGCTTTCATAAATTTGGATTACCATAAATTTCTTTTGTATATGCACCTTCCGTATATGCGTCGTCCGTATATGCACCTTCCGTATATGTGCGCTTCTGTATATGCACATATACGGATGATGCATATAAATATGCGTATAAATGTGCATATATGGATGACAACTTCCTTAAATCCTCATATCTGAAGGCACACATATACGGAAGATGCATTTGGATTACAGTAAATTTATTCTGTATATGGACCTTTCGTATATGTGTCGTTCGTATATTCACCTTCTGTATATGCGCATATACGGATGATGCAAATAAACATGTGTATAAATGTGCATATACGGATGACAACTTCCTTAAATCCTCATATATGAATGCACACATATACGGAAGATGCATTTGGATTATCGTAAATTTCTTATTTATATGCACCTTCCGTATATGCGTCATCCGTATATGCACCTTTTGTATATGTGTGCTTCCTTATATGCCTTCTTAGTGCTTCATCAACCTTCTTAGGGCTTCTGCGTAGGAGAGAAACTCTGGCCTGAGTCCCGACCCAAAATGCATTCTGTATTAAATTTAGTTATCGCGGACCTTCCAAAAAGTTCTCCATCTGAAAGAGCCAAAGCCATTGATGTTGCTCTGCAAAATGGGCAGCTCACTGCAAAACTCGTTCCCTAAACCCTGAGGCTGAGGCCGAAAATGCATTAATTCTCCGCATGTCCGTCTACCCAGATGACATCCTGAGATTCAAGGTGGACAAGAACGAGGAAAAAGAGGGGAACAGAAAGTGGTTCGAGGTACCCGACGTCTTGGCCGAAGATCTGGAGGACAGACGTCTATGGTTGCAGAGAATCGAGCACGAGAAGGATGGGGTTTCATTCGTTTATCTCACCTCTGATTACGAGGCCGTGCTGCAGCACGATCCATTGGAAATCTATGTGAGAAGATCGTTTAATAGAAAAGGGAGTTTTCATTTCGAACAGGTTAGAAATAACTATTCAACATATCATGATTTTGAGTATGCATGATTTTTCATTATAGGTATTCAAATTCAAGTTTCCAATTGGGAAATATAAATATGTATTAATAGTTCGCAACAAGGAAAGGCAACGGTCTATTATTGATGGATAAATTTTACATTCTCAAGTTTAATTAAAAAAAATTCAGTGTAGTTTCAAGGCCATTAGGAAAGTCAATTCCAACTTTCAAATTTACCTTATTTTTCAAGTGAATGAACCGTACCCTTAATTGTACTATCGATTCCCATGTACATGAGAGTGATTTCATCCACTGATGTGCTTAGTGTGAGAGTGAACACGTCTCTAGTCTTGAAATTTTTCTAAAAGTAAGGTGTGTTTTGGCACAAGAAAGTTCTTTAAGACCACTTGTAGTGTACTTATATATCAAATTATGAGAATTTAAAAGCAAGACATAAAATTCAGACTAGAGGAAATAAAAGAGAACCATAATATAGCCCCTACAAAAATATAATTATTTATTGATATTCCCAAAAAATGAGCATTGTTCACTAACTCTTTGGGGGCGCAACCTCCTAATGAGCAATGCTCCAATACAATGATAATCCTTGACCAAACATTGCATAGATTTCTACCTCTATAAATAGTTTTTCGCTACCCAAACTATAACCACTAGTGATCCCAACATTAATGAGTACTTGTTGCATTACATTAACCACACACCAACTATATAGCATGCCTTATTCCATAAAGATTTCCCTTTACATTAATTAACCACACACCAACAACCTAGTGGGCCTTATTCAAAGAGAATGGCCCCATACTTTAATTACCCTGATTCCTAAATACTCATAACTAGGGTTGAACACTCCCAGGGCCCTTAAGGCATAAACTAAGTAAACTAAGTGGCACCAAATTTATCTACAAGCTACATCCAAAATATCCAACTTTATAGCAATATAAGGGTCACATAAAGGGATGAGGGGATTCTATAGATTCCAAACATCTCCCAACATCAGTGCAAATCATCCAATGAATACAGTGGCGACATCTACAACATGGTGGTGTCTTGAAGAAAGACAATTTTAAAGTTGCATAACTAGTACAAATTGGCCCCAACCAAGCACAAAGAAGAAAACCAACAAGCCCCAATGAAAGTGTGGCACATTGTAAACTTCATTGAAAGGCAACACTATGTATGCTGCAAATTTTATCTGACATTATTTTTAATCTAATCTTGTACCCATAAGTGACAATGTTTTAAATGTTTTAAATAGTTTGATTTTAACCTCCCCAGATTTCCTTAAGCAAAAGTTGGCTCCAAATAAATAATAGTAAGAGGATAAAATATTTTTTTCCCTTTATATGACAACGTGGGATAACTAGCACTCAAAATGTCTCATTTCTACTCATTTATACTAGAATTTAAGAAACAGAATATTTAGAATTTCAAATGCTCCGATCATTTAAGAAACAATATGTTTAGAGTTTCAAATGCTCCAATCATTTCTAGGTCTTTAAAATAATCTAGGTCAATTCAGAAGGCTAAAATCCCTAGGGCACAGTTATATCATGGACAGGGCATAGTTATATCATGGACAGAACTCTTAATTTGGAAAAATTATCATTCACATCAAAATTTTGACCAAATTCTCATCAAAAGTTTCACTGAAAAGGGGCAATTTGGGTGCCCCTTATTCCATATCCATTTGGGTGCGCCCCATATCCATTTGTTGATTTTTTGCTTAATGATGTATAAGCATGATATTAAAAATATTTTATGGCCTTCTTAATTTAGAATAAAGGCTTGAAAGAATTGGTGAAGAAAGGGAAGAGTGTGACTCTGAAAGAAGGGATTTAAGAACAAATCCTTATTGAAAGGGTTGAAGTTACATTTTTCATTATCTTTATGGGATTTGAAGGATTTAAGGACAAATCCTCGTTGAAAGGGTTGAAGTTACATTTTTCACTATCTTTATGGGATTTGAACTTGAGTCATTGAGAACTTACAGTTTAAGACGTTAAGTTAACCTGATTCACGTTGAATGCACACCTTCACCTCGGGAGGGTGAGTGGTTTCGGGGCTAAAGGCGACTTTGAAAGAAGGGATTTTTCCAAATCCTCGTTAAAAGGGTTGAAGTTACATTTTTCATTATCTTTATGGGATTTGAACTTGAGTCATTGAGAACTTACATTTAAGACCTTAAGTTAACCTGATTCATGTTGAATGCACACCTTCACCTCGGAAGGGTGAGTGGTTTGGGAGTTGAAGGCGTACATTTGCACAAATACACTAAACAACCAATTTGATTGATTTAGAGGGCAAGACAAATTTGATTTAGAAGACAAGAAATTGAGCTCTAAAATTGAACACATAATGTTTGATTGACCAAAGAAAAAACTTAAAAAGTTTTCCTTTCAACTTATGGTTGGGGCAAGGTTACAAAAGTCTTGAACATTTTATGCACCTGTACTTTTTCTTATTGAGAGGAATGTTTTCTTGCATGTGAAAGATTCAAAATATCATTTTAAGCACTCATTAAATAAAGAAATTAACTAGCATCGCTTCATTGTAACATCCAATTTATTAAGCATTATGTTTAGAGGATAAACAATATATATAAGTTATGCACCTGTAGTTTTTCTTATTGAGAGGAATGTTTTATTGCATGTGAAAGCTTCAAAATATCATTTTAGGCACTCATTAAATAAAGAAATTAACTAGCATAGCTTCATTGTAATATCCAATTTATTAAGCATTATGTTGAGAGGATAAAAAATATATATAATTGCAATTTTTTTATAAAAGATTTAGAGATAAGGTAAATATATGTTATTTAATTTTTATTTTTCTTTTCCTTTTAATATTTTTATATTTAATCTTTGTTTTTCTTCTCTTTTTAATATTTCTTCTCCTTTTTAATATTTTTGACATTCTAGATGTGTCATTAATTTTTTCATTTTATTTCATTAACATTATACACTTGATCTGCTACTCACATGGAGTCCTCCCCAACACATATGGACTTGATCTGCTACTCACATGGAGTCCTCCCCAACACATATGGACTTGATCTGCTACTCACATGGAGTCCTCCCCAACACAGATGGAGTCCCCCCCAACACAGATCCGTAGAGTGCAACAACTCACTGCTCTCAGTGCAATGACAGTTTGCATAAAGACAAGCCAGTGTAGTTCATCATAAATTAATGTACATGTAAATCTATCTAGAATGCCACATCCAAAAGCCAAAGAGCATAACCAAAGAGAGCTAGTGTATCTTCTTTGGTTATAGTATTCTTGCCAAGAGATAAATAGTGTTTCAAAAAATTCCTGTGATGTTAAGGTAGTACAGAAGAGGAAGCCTCAAAGGTAAAACGTTTCAGTGGACGTTTCAGTGGTTAATGATGTTATATGGTGTTTTCATTCATGGTCATAAATGGTCATAAATATACAACATAGTACAAACCAATTTGAGATTCATAGAAATGCAACCCCTGCATTTACACTATGTTTGCTTGGTTATCAAGAGCACAAGCAGCAGACTCTACATGCTGCATCAAAAAGGCATATATTTTCTGCTTCAGCTTATCAACAATTTCCACCATTTTTGATTGCTCATCGTCTCCTTGATTTTTCCCAAGCTGATCCAACTAGTCATTAGCTTTTTTAATTTGAGACAGCATAGCGGCAATCTGGCTTTTGTCTTTCTGCAACTGGCTTTTGGTTGTTGAATCTGCTTTATCGTCTTCCTTTTCTTTGGATGTGTGAAATCCCGCATCCAAAGCTCTTTCTATGAACTCGAGGAACCATTCTGTTGCCTCCTTGTGCAGAAGTTTGGAAAGTTCCACTGTGTCATTCAGCCCATTTCCTTTCACCTATGTCATGGTAGGCTCTTTTGAGGATGGTTCTGGAGAAATTTTAGATGAAGCTTTTGCATTTCTAGTACCAAAAGCAGTGCCGAGAGAATGGCGTTTCGATGGCTTCTTATCACTTGTAGTCTCAGAGACAGCTGCCGATGTAGATTTCCCTGGAATTTTGTTATCAAGAGAGACATGACCGGACTTACCGGACTTTCTAGAAGATAGAGAAGAGGCCCGACTCTTGGGATTCTGTATAGCCGAGGAATCATCTAATGTTGTATTTGGGTTGCTGTTAATTGCTTTGAAATTTGTAGCTTCTTTTGAGTTTGAACTCTTAACCAAGAATAGAAATTGATGTCAGGTCTGTTGCTAATGCAATTCTGACTAGTTGAGTTGCATTCTTTTCTTTTTCTGCGCAAATTTTGATAATGCCACCATCCAGTATGTCTGAATTGTCATCTCCATCACACTTGTTACTAGCCCTGCATTTGGCAAGAGCTTCAGAAACAGTCATTGATTGTGCAAGCATCTTGTGGAATGTGAAGAATTGATCAATAGAAGGATGGGGTTTCTCTGTCTTCGCTGAAGAAAGCAGCTCTGAAAACATGCTGAACAATTCCCAAATAAATGTGAGAAACAACCATCGAGGAAGGGAAACGCAGAATCAACATCATGTAGATATGTGTTGTTGATGTATCATGTGATACATAAATTGTATACAAAATAGACATTTTTGTGCAAGTTTATACAACAACAAAAAAATCCTATCTAGATAAAGCAAAATAACATGTTAGATTAAATTGGGGGCCATGCTTTCGCTGGTCAGTAAACAATTGAATTTGCATTTTATGCTTAATACATAATAATTTTTGGCATATTTAATGATTTGGATTTCGTTTCACATTAATATTGTTTTTAATGTTACACTATTTGTTATTTATAAAATGTTCATACTAATTGAACTTCTTAATTCTACAGTAAGATATCTTAATCAAGTAAAATTGGCTAATTTGTGTAAGATATCCCTTGATTGGGATTTGGTTCCACATCAATACTATCCTTGATGTAAAAATGTGCGCTCTGAATCCGTCCCCCTGTACCACACCTCTTGATGTAAAGGGTGCAGTGGTATTCCCCGTGCACACTCTTGTCTTCGTTGTTCTTTTTTCAAACCAATGATGCGAGGAACTTCATCTAAATGATCGCTAAACATATTTTATTCTGGTCAATGGAAAAAAGAAAGATAAGTGAAAGGAAAACCAACCTTATTGAAACCTTTGTTAGAATCTAACCGGAAAGTGAACATACTCATTTGACCATGTTATACTTTAGGATACTTGTAAGTTTTATTGGTGTTAATTCTATCCCTTCATTTAAATGATACAGAACATTCCATCCTAGTAATGAATGTCATTGTTATTTAACTTATGGCTGTAAAACAATAATGAAAAGGAAAATAAAACTATATGCCTCTTTACAGGAAGTGAAGACCACTGTTATTCTATGGCTAGACAAAGATGACTGAAAGTATAATGAAACTAAGTGCCTTTTTAATGGTCAAACAAGTACACCTGAAGTTAGCTCAAACAAGGTGCCATGTGGTCTTATTAATGTAGGTGTACACTTATTCCACTCAAGATAAAAACATTGGCTGTTCAATCTAACCAACAAATGGAACATAAGGTAATGTTACTAGAAACTTAAGAACAAAGGTAATCTTACAAATTGTCAATCAGGAACTTTATATCTCAGGCTAAAGAAGATAGATTAGAGACAAATTCCAGCGAATAATGGGAAGACAGGAACTTTATATCTCAGGCTAAAGAAGATAGATTAGAGACAAATTCCAGTGAATAATGAGAAGAGTTTTAGATAATTACTAAAATGCCTTATCTAAATGTGTTGAGACAAGTGAGGTGCTTTACAAAACTAGGTGTGCAAACATCATGCCCATAAATTAGTTATCTTACTTACAATATCATATTTAAGAAACAATTACTATAAATACATTAGAATACATTCACAATTACTATAAATACACTAGCATATATCCATTTTAATTACTATAAATACACTAGCATACATTCATTTTAATTTTCAATAAATACATTAGCATACATTCATTTTAATCTTCAATATAAATACACTAGCATACATTCACAATTACTATAAATATCTAGCATAAATTGATTTTAATTACTATAAATACACGAGCATGCATTCATTTTAATTTTGAATTTATGTATACAGTAGCATAAATTCATTTTAATTACTATAAATATACACTAGCATAAATTTATTTTAATTACTATAAATACACTAGCATACATTCATTTCAATCTTGAATTTATGTTTATATAAATAAAAAATCATTAAAATTTGCACTTCAAATTTGTTTTCCCTATTGATACTCAATAAATCTATACTAGTTCTATAGGTCATATCACAAAGAGGCAATCTAAGGTGAAGACAAATCTATACTAGTTCTATAGGTCATATCATATTATAAAGAGGCTATCTAGACACATACATCATCCGAATAAAAAATTTGAAAAACACTTGAAGAAACCCAGTATTAATCAAGATACTTACATACCTCAAACTTCGGATGATAGCTTCAGCAGTCGATGCTTCCTGCAAAGCCTCGGTCATAGCAGGAGAAGATTCATTCCTCCTTTTCATGATGTCCTGAGGAAATCAAACGACTTATAAATCAATCAACAAGCATATAAAGGAGTTTGACAAATAAAGGTTTTAAACATGTCCCAAAAGTAATTCAAAGTCACACACATACCTTACTGAAACATTGAAAACCAACAACATTTTCCAAAACATGTTAATCCCCACCCCAATCATTATCTTTCCAGTGACCACTACATATATGTACCTTGTAATAACATAATGTACAATGCTTAACATTATTGAAATAAAATGGAGATGCATTGGATTTGAGTCATATCTAAGATAACATATGATACGATCATTAATGAATGATCAAAAGTAGTTCAAAGAGACTACAAATCATATAAAGATACTCTAAATATTAAATTTTGCATCTCATATATGTGTGCGAATTAGTTGAATCATAAACAATAAACAATGCCATATATAAAATTGAATTATGTTAACAAACTAAATTTCCAATTAACTACCCATTGAAGAAACATCAAATACAATCCTCCAAAAAACCCACAACTCTTTATCCAATTGATATTTTGAGTAAATTAATTATTTTAATTTATGCTAATAATTCCTTTTCTTCCACTTCTTTAGAAAATGAAACGGAACTTTTGTAGGGATATGAAAAGAAACAAAAACTATTGGTAGGAACTATTTGGAGAGTTTTAAACATACCAAGATATCTATCAATTGCTATCATTAGGAAAATTATTCAAATCAAAAGGCAAATGTGTTTGATTGCCTCGATTTGGCATGGATGCAACTATTGTCCCGCATTGTGGATTTGGCATGGATGAAGCTTTTCTCCTCCCACGTTGGCTAGACTCGGTGAATTGATATGGCATATATTCTTTGGAATTCACATTCAAGTCCTCTGCTAGAGCTCGTTGAGCCCTCCGTCGATGCTTAAAGCTAGGGCTAATCCAACTTTTATTTCTTCTTAGATATCCATCCAATGCTTGTGGGTCATTGGTGAAGTCAAAGTCCATTATAAATTTATCATTGAAACCAATAAGAAATCTTTCCAAATCCTCCTTCATTTCCAAACATTTATGTTGTTCTCGTGGTGAATGATGAATTGCATCCTACAAATTTAAATGTATGAAATTTTAAAATAGATGAATCATATAAAACATTCAAATTGATATGTAAATACCATAACATATTAGAATAAAGTAAACTTTAATGGATGAATTTCATACAATAAAAAAGGATCACCTGAAATCCTTGTAGTTTCTCTACCATCCCTTGTATAATCAAATCACAATCATTGTTTCCTTGATGAAGGGCATTTCCATCATCTCCTCCAACATTGTCCCCATTCCTATTTTCATGAGCATTCGCATTGTCCCCATTGGCGTCATTTGTGTAATCATTTGTATGAGACATATAAGTGGTTTGTTCTTCTAGAAGCTCATCCACTGTTAATTCCTCTATAGCATCTTCTTGGGCTAGTTCATTACAAATTCCATATAGAGCACTGACTTTCAAAACATGTTTGCATGTGTTGCCTCGCAATGCCTATGGGCAATCACATACTAGACCATTTGCAGCAGATGTTGATACAATGTAATATTTTGCATGATCTGTCTGGCTAATAACCATGTATGCACCTTCAACAATTTCATGAGGACTAACATCATTGTCATAAATTCTCCTAGATTTGTCTAATGAAGACTCAAGGTACCTCTCCTTCTTCCAGTTTGTTAGAAATCCAGAATCCTTCAAATAGTTTTGATGCACAAAAAAAGGTGCCACCCTCTTCCATAGGGAGAAAATCAACCAATCCATTCTCCTAGAACATTTACGCCTTCGGTCACGTAAGAACTTGGTCTTCAAGAAGCAATGGTATGATTCAATTGAACTATTGGACTCTTGATTAGCATGAGGAAAGTCCTGATAACATTTTTCCCACATATCTAATAAGAAAAATATAATCAATCATATATGTTAAGTCAATATGACATGCAATTATAACTAAATTAAAATGATTTATATATGTTGGGGAAAGTGTTATCAGACTAATCGGTAGGTGCGGACACTAACAGATCTCCATAGATCCACCTAGATCTAGAACAAAACAGGATAGGACATGACTCTTTCCCTAAGTTACGACCATTGAAATAGATAGTAAGGAGGAACAAGTGAAATACCTTTGTATCGTTTCCTTGGGTCTATGTTGCTCCCGCTTTGCTCTGGTGCTCTCGTGAGGTCAAGACCAAGACAACACAAACCAACCAAAGTGAAGATAGAAAAATGTATTCAATCGCCAACTTATGTGTATGATCAAGGAATTACACAATAAAGTAAGAATGACTTATGGGAAAAGGACATACCATTATATCATATTAATCGAAAGTAGAAGATACAACCTAATTGCCTTGATGTCGCAAGCTTCCTTTCAGTGGATCTTGGTTCCAACACACACACTTGCTTGATCCTTGCATGAATAAGATCCAATTCCTCTTGATAGACTTGCTAGAGTCTCCAAGCTCCTGTTCAAGCTGGATTCTTCACACAATTCCTTCACCGATTCTCCAATTAATCTTGCTTAACCTTTTCCATGAGAATCCTATCAATATATAGGAGAGGATGATCCAGGTGGATATCGGGGGCCACCCACCTTTTCCAAATGGCTCAAAACAGTTTTCTTCGTGTATTACTGTATCTCTATGTTTATGGTTGCATCTCTGATATATTTCTGTTATATTACTGGATATACGCGATATCTCTGTGCATTTCTTTATTATATCTCCGCTCTCATTTCGTGCCGAAAATAATCCGGATCAGAGGATGAGATGGTTACATGGATGAGAATGATCCCACCAAATCAGGGAAACCAATAAAATGATAACCATTTGAATGCCAACCCATTCTCTAGAAGATTCCCTTCTAGAACCCTCGAGACTTCTTCCTTTTTCCAAGCTTGAGAACAAGTTCGCACCCTATATATAGAGCACAGTGTGAGAAGTTTGCACCCTAGCTGAAGGTAGCCTGTGAGAATGGGTCATTCTTGCACCCTAGGCTATAAGCAACCTGCGAACTCTCTTTAAAAACATGTTTTCTGGAAGGAGATGAAAGGCACTTTTCTCAGGAGAAAGTTCTTTTTGGGAGCCTGAGTACACCATTGTTAATACACCATCCAGATGACCAAAATCATGGGTAACAGAATGCCCCCCAAAGTATGAGGTTGGAATCAGTGACAGTCAAAATACTTTGTAAATTGCGTGTGTGTGTCGGAAACCAGGAGCGCACCTAATCGAAAACCTACAAACAACCAAGCATCTGCAGAATATCATACTAGTTCTGAGGCAGGCATTCCCATACTCAGATTATGGACAGATGACAATATAAGCATAGGTCATGGACACCAATCATACAATCTGGATCCATGCCATCAAAATATCACATAGCCACCAGGAATACATTGTGGATCTATGCAAGAAAATTCAAATTGAGAGGACATAGCCACGAGACATACAAAGTGGATCTATGTGTCACGAATTATACATATTCCATCGCAACTTGGACCAAAGAGATGAGATCCAGGGTCTTCAATCCTATTGCCCAAAAGTACGAATCTAACCATGTGATTACATGTGTTGAAGTCAAACATGGCAGAAACCACTTGATAATCGATCATTGATGAAACCATTAACAAGTGCGAGGGAAATCACCATTAATGCCAATGACTCCCAAGGTACACTAGTACAATCCACCGAATGTGAATGAATGAGTTGAGGTCGAACATCCGACGGAATCTTTCGATCAGGGGTCAATGATGTAAACCCACTGTCGAAAGCGAGGAAACTTGTCATTGAGGCATGCAAGTTCCAAGGTACCAAAGAATTTCTAAGTCTTGTTTCTGGATAATGAGCTGGAGTTGACGGAACAAAACTCGTCACAGGAGGGCCTTGATGTATCCCCCATCAATGACATGAAATGAGTAACAGATTTTGAAGGTGAAACAGTGTATGATGTAAGTTGGACTGGACACAGAGAAGGCCGACACAGAGAGAATGGACAACTACAGATGGCCGACGGTTTCGGATGGACTTCTCTTGAACATATGAATGACACGACCAATGATTTGGCAGCATTGACTCAGAGACGATGCAGGGTATGACCTTGTAGCAAATCGAATGAGAGACAAACGGATATCCCAAACCAGCTTCAAATAATGAATAGGGGGGTGTCATGTTCAAGAGCGACACTTACTGCCAATCAATATAAATACGAAAACACATCCCTTTCCCAAATTTTCCCCCACCATTTCTGGCGAGTACCTCTTTATTTTTATGCAAGCCTGAGGAGGATAACATATGCTTGTTGATGTAAGCTCATCCTTTGGATGAGTCCTTTGGAGTATGTTTAACGAACTCTAGAAAGGAGTGGTTTGGTCCCATTATGGGTCTGTCAATGTTTATTTAACGAGTCCAAAGATAGAAAACTTGAAGGTTTTTTATGATTATAGAGTCTAGAAAAACACTTAAAAGAGAATTCTCTTAGTTCATTTTTTCATAAAATAGTTTGATGAGACCAAAAAAGAGATAAATTATCACCCAACAGACGCTTTCTTCAAATACTTTAATGAGCGTGAAAATAGCAAGGTCGCTCGACAATCTTTTCATGTTTAGAGAGTCTGAAAAGAGCTTAAAGAGGATTCCAGGGGGGTTCCTTTTTCGTATAACCTTGTTGATCCCAAAAAAGTGATAAAAGTGTGCTCGATTGCGTTCTCATGTATTTTTCGAGCGTGAGAACGGACAAAGACCAAGATCGAGGTTTTGTACAAAAACCATGAAAAACAATCAAAACATGCGATGAAGAAGAGAAAAAATATCTGTATCCCTGTGCATGAACATTGAGGTTGTTATGTCTGCAAAATTTGCACTCATAAGGGTATTAGACATTAGGTTTAATAAATAAAACAATTATAAAAACCAATAACAAATGGTAAAAGTATATATAAGTGGCTAAAAGTTCTTTTTACCATAGTCATTGTAACTTTGCCAATATTTTAGTCCAAAACCCCTCTTTTGCCCTTGAATTTCGGCGCTCGATTGCGGGAGGTACGAGCATCCATTCGACGAACCATCTCCGGCAGTGAGGTAAGCTTCTTGTTCTCTATCTTTTCATGGTTCAATTTTTCATTTTCATTGGAAAAAATCATGTTTTTGAGTTTGTTTTAGGGGTTAAAGTTGCACTCAGTCGTTCTCGCAGGCCAGCCACACGGGACCTATGAGAATGCCTCATTGCAGGTGACCCCAAAGGCACTTGCGAGAACCTTGCATTGTGCCTAAAGGGCACCTGCGAGAACTGCAAAGTGGAAATTTTTTTTTAAGTTTGCTCAATGAAAAAGATACCAAGTGTTGAATAGAGTTGTTGACCTTCTTCTTATGTTTCTTATGCAGGTATTTGGCTATCACCATGGTTCTGGAATGGCGTAAAAGAGAGCATGAAGAAGATGATGCTATTGCCGGGAATCATCCGGGCACCATTGCCGCTTTGTGAGACTGTGGTCTCCTGAAATTCTTTCGTATCCCAGGTATGAGGGCCCAAGTCAGGTTATTGGAGTACCTTGTGCATATGTGGGACCCGGACCAACAAGTATTCCATGTAGGGTTCCACACATTGTCCTTGGATATCGAGGACATTTACTTCTTAACAGGACTATCACGGCGTGGGTACCACGCGAGCCTGACTGGTAGCAGAGGTGGTGGGCTGCCCATGAGTGAATATTGTCATTTGCACTGTGTTCCTGAGGCAGAAAGGAGCAAAGGAAAGGTAGCCATTTGGGGAGTGCGGGATTTGACCCTTCGCACTATTTTGTTCACCATTTCTCGTATGGCTGGGAGCGTTTCTCCTCACATGGCTCTCCAGAGATACTTTCAGCATGCCATAGAGTGTACTGAGCCTCGGGTTTTTAATTGGGCAGACACAATCCTTCGTAGCGTGAAGAGGCAGTTAACTAAATGCAGGTGAGGTAACCTGAAGCAATTCGGGTACGGGTCATTGTTGGTGTCCTTCTTTCTTGAGAGGGTTCCCTTGCTAAGGTTGCAGGTTGAGTGGGGTTTACCAGCTCCAACGGATCCAAGAATGCTGAGGTGGTGTCAGCTCATGGCCCGGCACGTAGCTGGACCAATTATCAAATACAGTGATGATTTCTTCGACTGGTTGCGACCATATATGTTGATGGTCGATGATTATGCTTATGCCGGGTTGGAATTACGAGGAGATCCAGACTTGGCCCTGCCCGAGGGAGCTCAGTGGGGGGATCTTGGTAAGAAGTACACATTTTTTCTTTTTAAATGTTTTTGTGAATTTTATCATATGCAAATGTTTTTATGTTCGTCCAAGGTCTAATTACAAAATTATTTTTTGATGACACAGATGTAGGGCCTTACCGACCACCTGGTACTTCTCCTATTCAGTGACGAGGAGAGGTGGCTCCAGTGCCATGATGGGATGTCAAAGATTATGAAGCGGTGGAACAAAACCTAGAGGGTTTGACAGCAGACATTCCAGACATGCCCCTTGGGGAGGTTCCATGACGTTATCAGCGTCATACAATAGGAGTGTCAGAGTCCATTGGCCGACTTCTTCATAGGGTTGCCTAGGCAGTCATGTACTACCGTGAACATCATCCATGACATCACTTTGTAGAAGCTATGAGCTTCAGATTTTGAAATTTTGGTCCTCGGACAGAACTTTTTGTAAAAAATGTTTTGATCGTTATATATACATATGGCTTCTATCGGTTTATCTTGTGTTGTGTGAAAAATTGATGTGATTGATTTATAAATGACCCAAATGTCTGTCTAATACATAGTTATCTAATGCATTAGTTAATGTATTTAGACATCTAGGAATATGTTGATATTCAATATAATCAAAATAACGTTCCAAAAGGTGAATTCCCAAATGCACCCGTAACAAAGTAGGACTTCGAATAGCATAGACATTACTTAACTATAGTACTATGAGATGTGAATCGAGTCACACAACCAAGTGACAGATACCGACCGAGATAGCATCAATCAACAATTCGATAACGGTGCTATACTCTGCAATATTGTTGGTCGCACGGTCAAAAGAGACAAGTTTGTTTGTAGGGGTGTAAATTGCCCATGTAGCAGGAGCAAGGTTCTGAGTACTACGGATAGCACCATCAGCGAAGCCAAAGTAGGGTAGTGAATACTCCGACATATGGAAATCAAACACAATGTCACATAAGGGTAGAGACCAGATAACGACAAAAGCAAACTACAGTGACACACAAGAAGTATGATACAATAAAAATACAGGTACTCGTGCACAGGTGATCTTATGCATAGTACTTCTTCAAGTACAACCCATTTCTGGGTTCACTCAAAGGGATACCATCGTAATCTACTAACTCGTAAGCTCTTTTTTCCAAAACTCGTCGAATGATATAAGGACCTCGCCACATGGCTTTGAATTTTCTAGCTCCTAGTATATCTCGATCTTGTTCGTAGAGGAGAACCAGATCTCCTTTGGAGAAAATGCGAGGCTTGACATGTTTGTCGTATTGGGCCTTGACACGTTTCTTCTGAGCTTCTATGATTAGGGCAGCATCGCGTTGAGTTTTGTCTAATCGCATAAGATACAATAGACGTTCTTCCTCGGCAGAAGTGTTTGGTAGGAGTTCAACAACTAGTTTTAAAGAGGGTATCTCGCATTCGATCGGGAGAATGGCTTCCAAACCATAGACTAACCGGAAAGGTGTAAACCCAGTAGCAGACTTGACAGATGTCTGGTAAGCCCACAATGTTGAAAACAACATTGTGTGCCAACTTGTTTTGTGAATCCCTATCATTCGTTGGAGCATGGTTATGAGAAATTTGTTAATTGCTTCGACTTGGCCGTTGGCTTGTGGGTAATAGGGCGTTGAGTTTTCATGGCGAAGACCCAACTTTTCAGTGAGTTCAGACATCATGAAGTTTCTAAAGTGGCTACCATGATTAGTGACGATAGCCTGAGGAACACCAAAACAAGCTATGATGTGATTAAAAATGAATAATGTTGCGGTATTTTCGGTATTGTCAAATGTCAGCATCGCCTCGGCCCATTTCATAAAGTAATATACGGCTACAATAATGTATCCATGCCCCCAGTCCAAGTGGGGGTGACATGTCATGAAATTGATGCCCCATTTTATAAAGGGACCAATGGAGACCACATGGTGAAGAGGAGCGGGGTGTGACCATATCTTATGATTATAGGTCTGGCAAGCGTGGCATTTTTGGACGGTGATTATGCAGTCGTTAAATAAAGAAGGCCAAAAATACCTTGCTCGTAAGATCTTCTGGGCAATAGCATACCCAGACATATGACCACCATAGGCTCCAGAATGGAAGTCATTTAAGGCTTTCTCAGCTTTGTCGAACATGAGGCAGCGTCGAAAAACTGAGTCAATCCCACGACGATAAAGAGTATCCCTGAGGATAATATATTGACAGGCTTGGTAGCGTATTCAACAATGGTCATCACTAGACAAATTAGGCCAGAAATTTTGGGTTTGGAGATATATGATGATATCGCCATACCAAAGATCATCAGAACTAATGAGGAAAATGGATTCATCAGGTAATGAATCGGCTGCTACATTTTCCGTTTCAGAGTGGGGAAAGTCGCATATCAACTTAGCAAACACTAAGGACTTCTTGGACTTGGCTCGTTCGAATTCCAAGTCAAACTCCTGGAGTATCATGATCCATTTGGAGTATTTTCCCCCTAGCAATTGACGTGTGAGAATGTGTTGCATAGGGTTGCAGTTAGAAATCACTATAGTCTTGCGAGAGAGGATATAGTGCCAGAAGCATTGAACTGCTTGGACGGCTACCAAGGCCAGTTTTTCAACATGTAAATACTTGGTTTTGGTGGGCGTTAAACTTTGAATCAAGTAATAGATAACATGTTCATCATGAGAATCATCCTCTTGGACAAGAACCATACCAATGGTGTAATATGAGGCTGCAAGGTAGAGGAAATAATCGCGAGTGTAATCGGGGGGGAAGAGAAGCGGAGCATGTGTCAGGGACAGTTTCAAAGCTTCGAAGGCTTTGTGTGCAATGGTATCCCATACGAACTCAGACCCCTTTTTTAGGAGTCACGTAAATCCATGAGTTATCTTGACGTAGTTCGGGATGAAACGACGAAGAAAGTTTGCTTTCCCCTACAAAATTTGTAACTAGCGAAGTGTAGAAGGAGGAGGGAGATTAAGGATCACCTCGACCTTTAAAGGATCTACCCTGATCCCTTGACGTGAAACAATAAATCCTAGAAGTCGATCGGATTCCACACAGAAAACACACTTGTGAGGATTCAAGCGTATATGGTAAAACCAACATTGGACGAAAATGGCTCGGAGGTGGATTGGATGATCGACTCGGCGCATAGAATGAGTGGGTAAGTCGTCAAGATATGGTTGCACGATGTGCTTGATATCATGGAAGGCATAAGACATAGCGTGTTGAAAAGTTGCACCAACATTCTTGAGACCGAAAGGGAGTTTCCGATAGGAGAAAGTGCCCCAAGGAAAAATAAAAGTTGTGTGATGTTGATCCTCGGGAATAATATTGATTTGATTATATCCAGAGAAACCATCCATCAGAGAGAAGATTTTTCTTCTGGCGCAATTTTCGACAATCTAATCGATGAAGGGGGTAGGAAAGTTGTCCTTAGGACAAGCTCTGTTAATATCCCTATAATCAATGCATACACGAATCATGCCTTGTTTCTTGTCAATCAGGACAAGATTGGAAACCCAGTCAGTGAGGGCCACCGAGTAAATAAAGTTGGCTTTGAGAAGTTTCTCAACTTCAAGCTTGATAGCAGCCTCTTTACGTGGGTGAACTGGACGAAGGCATTGTCGGATGGGTTTAGCATCGAGGTATGTCTTGATCTCATGTATCACAATGTCGGGGTCGATACCTGACATTTCTTCGTAGCTCCAGCTGAAGACATCACGAAACTCTTTGAAAAGTGTCGTGTAGGTGATGATTTCGTCAGGGGAACATGAAGCTCTGATATGCACATTTTTGACAATTCCAGGTTTGATGGATATGTCGAGGGGAATAGTGGGTGAGATATTACTTAAGTTCCCTTCAGAAAACACATCGTGTATGGACTCGAGAATGGTTGAAAAGATGAAAATGGTCGACGGGGTCGAGATCCGTTGGTAGTTCTCGATGGTATGTTGCTCCAGGAAGAGGACGGAATGGTGATGTCCATCGTCCCAAGGGGTGTCTTCCATGACAGACATGATCATCTCGTCTGTGGGAAAAATGACACGAAAAGGATCCAGAGATAATTCACCAAGAGAGGGGGTGGAAGGGGTTGTTGATTGAATGGCCTGATAGGCAGATTCGACCGGACTTAACAACATTTCGTCATCGTAATGAAGATGATCACCAGGGTCAAGTACCATCCATGGGCCGTGAAACGTAGGAGTTTTGTGACTCAAGGTGGAGAACATGTTGATTGAAGCGACGGATGAGCATGGAACATCGGGCGGTGGAATGGGGAAAGTACCCATTAACAAAGAGTCTTTAAGAAGGCCTACACTGACGTTCTCATAACCCGATGGGGTTTTAGCGATGAACAATACGTTTCCAGAATGGTTATCTGAGTTAAAGAAGGCCAATTGGTCGACGGTGACTACCTTTCCTTGATGTGGTAAACATACAACACAAAAAAGAGTCGACACAACTGCTCGCATGGAATCGATCTAGCTACAGCCAAGCAGAAGATTGTAATCGAGAGGAGCATCAAAGACTTCGACTTCAACTTGGACCGTTTTTCCTTCTAGCGTGATTGGCAATGAAGGAAGGACACTGTAGGGCTTAAAACCGGAGCCATTGAAGGCTTTTAGAGTGTTCTAGGATTCAGTCAAAGAGGGAGAGCCAATGGATTTCCAATAGGTAATAGACATAACACATGTCGAGGCACCCTTGACGATAAAGGTTCGACAAATGTTTTTGTTAGAGACAATCACTTGGATTTGGAATCCGAGTTGAGAGGGTAACCTTGGGATGTGATCCTCCAAGTCAAAAATTATTAAATGCGTGTCCATCGGGTTGATTCCACTGATAGCTTTCAATAGTGCCTTCCGTTGTGTGGGACAACTTTGAAGGACTTTGAGGGCTAACATCGCAGAAGGTGCTTGGGCCAGATCTTCAACAATGTTATAGTTATGGGCAACACGAGTGTGAGGATTGAAAGTCGATTTCCAAACGACGCCCTTTGGAGGGGGTTGAAGAACTGTGTCAGGGCTCGGTCATTCGAGATGAAGAGGAACACTGGTAGGTGAAGTCATAGGAGAGGGTTGTACCAATGAAGGAAGGGTTGTGAACCACTCTGCCAGCAACTGACCGAGAAGTTCGAGTTTGATGAGATGTCGTCTCCTTTGCCATTCATGAATGTGATCGGATATATGAGTGGCTTTGGTTTGTTTGAAAGAACTCAAAATCTCGGTCCCCATTTCATAACGGATCGGTAACTGGTAGTGGGTGAGGAAGGCCATATCTAGGGTGTTGAAGTTGACGAACAAACCTCGTGGTAATTCTATGTACCACTTCACAGCAGAACCCATGAGGATCCTTTGAAAAAGACATAAACGAATAGAGTCATCCATCAAGGAGTTGGATGAGAACCAGAGGTGAAAATTCATGACGTGATTGTTCGGGTCCTCTCTCACTTTGCCATCGAATTTAGGGATGTCTGATGGTAGCTTGGTTGGTATAGCAAGCCATTGGGGAGAGTGACAAATCGGATCATTTAAAATACTTGACAGATCCAGGAGATCCAAAGTGGCCAAGAAGGGTAACTGTCTATTCACATGCGAGTACTGGTGGCTTTGGGGAGGGAGCCCCATCAGAAAACCAGTGGGACCATAAGCAGTCTGCATATAATGTGAAGACCCAGGCAGATTTAATGGTTGTTGTGGAGGAAAGTAGCTCATGGGATTGTATCCTTGAATAGGGACGTGAGTCTGAGCATTTGAGCCCCAAATAGGATTGGACGTACTTGAATATGATTGGCCTATACTAGGGGGTATAACAGATGCAGTTGGAAGTTGTTTCCCCCCAGTCGATTGAGGAAAATTTGTTATAAGATGATTCTAATACTGGGCCAAGGATGGAGGTATGTTTTGTCCGTAAGGTGGGGTCGGTGGGGGTTGTCCTCCAATCGGGGGTTGTGTTCCAATTGGGGGTAGTTTTCCAATTGGGGGTTGTGTTCCAATTGGGATTTTCATTCCAATAGGAATTTTCCCTACAAGGGGGGGTTGAATCAAACTTCCTTGGTAAAATTGTCCACCAACAGGAATCTAGTAATTTGGTGTGAACGATGGAATAATGCCACTAGGATTAGTTCTGCCGGTGGAGGATGAGAAAGGTCCTCCAAAAGAGGGTTAAGGAAGTGTCAGAATGAATCCAGGAGGAGAGTGCTCAGAAGAAGAGGGACCACCAGGAGTTCCTAATGGGGTTTTCATAGGAGTGGGAATAGAAGCATTCAACGCACGGTATCCGAGTGGAAGTGTCGGGGTGACACTGGGCGAGAGCGGTGTGCCGATGGGGGCTGGACTAGCCATTGTAATCCTGGTGTGAATACTCATAGTATCTGTGTAATGGACCATTTCTATAGGGATGTTCAAGATGTGGTCAGATCGCGGAGCGTCTGTACCAGGAAAATAATAAGCAGTAGTAAAAGGTACTGCATCCGGGTCAGAGGTTTCGGGGAATGCAGGTGAGATAGTGATTTCAACGCCTGATCCTGCACCAAAGAGATCCTGTCTAAAAATGCCAGTAGACCAAAACATATCGTGGCCCTCAAGTCCTGGAAAGGGTCTAGTTGGTGATCTAGAAGACACAACAACTAAGTCTCCAGAAGAATTCACTCGCATAATACGTCTCTCAGAATCAGGGCAAAGTCAAAAGTCCTCTCAAGTATTAGTAATTGGAAAATGTTCTAGAGAGTCGGTTCTTTCCACTTGTGGAGTGGTAACATCTTGGACTTCACTTTGTTGAGGAGATCCCTCAGGTGAGCTTGTAGGCAGGGGTTGGGAACCTTCCAGGTTTTCTGGAGGTAATCCCTGCATTCTATGTGAACGACGTGGAGGGTCTATTGTGAACAAGTTACAAACTTATGAAGAAAGTCCTATGGTCAACTTGGGTAGACAAACAGCACGTGCTAGTAAACAAAATCTAGGAAACAATACCAAACAAACAAGACCTTCTAATTCTAAAGTCACTAGTTGGTGATGAAATCCAATGTCACAACAACGAGATGAGAAGGGGCTGGGCTAGGGTGGAAAAGTTACGTTGACGACCTGCTTAACGAAATTACACCCTGGTGCAATATCCCACACATAATCGTGGGTATACCCTCCAAGGAGCCCAAGTGAGTTTGGCCAACGTCGATTCTAGGTACCGTGAAGACTTTCCCCTTCACAGTCACCTTATGTAAGACCCTAAGAAGATAGGCCACTAAGGTTACCACCGATAACAATAAAGCCTGGGGGAACAGTCGACAGTCTGATCCACACGCAAGGGTAGGGTATCTAGCCCGAAATCAACTTGAGAGGCTTCCACTTATCATTGTGGTTATACCTCCAAGTGACCCCCGTAATACATGCAATCCCTACACCGATATCAACAAAGCAAGGTGAGAAACTCTGTCAATATCAATGCGACCTCGGGTTTGAACCTTGTGTGAGAAGGGCTTCCCAGGAAAAAATGTTGTAAATGGAATTTGACACTCCTTAACACAAGATGTTATTGTGTGTTTTGTTCTTTGGAGAGTGTATCTCTTTGCCTATTCCAAAGCGCTATCCTAGCTAAATGTTGGTGTAATAGAGCCCTAGAAAAGAGTTACTAGTTAAATTTTAAAATTGCGCAATGTTATTAAGGGTTGTTGTTACTCAAAGGAAACGGAGATGAAACTGATGTTGTGTGAGACTCTGACCTAACAATGCATAGATAGGGATGAAATATTTTCAAAAAGAAAATGCTTTTAAAAGAAAAATGTTTTTTACTTTTCAAAAAGGATCTACACCATGATGGTGAAGGTGAGGAAAACTAATAACTAATGAATAAGCAATAAACAAAAACCCAAACCAATCTTTCAATGGAAACGAAAATGACAAGAAGATAAAACTAGTCTTTTCAATTGCATGAGAACAATGATCTTCCAAATAATGAGCAAATGAGAAATACAAAGAATCCCAACTTTCAAACCGATCACTGGCTCTTAACCAAACAAGTACTCAGATTCCAGGATCAGAGAGTATATCCTTGCTAAAGAAAGTCAAGAGATGAGAGTTGAGAAAAAGATGGACATGAAGAGCTTTTGATTTTTGAAGACTGATCGTGCACAAAATCCGAAGACAAGAAAACATCAACCAATGGTCCAAGAAGTTCTTTTCAGACACCTATACTGATCTGGGCAACTGAACATGCAAAAATCTTAAATCCAAAAAATTTAAAAGAGGGTTCGTAGGCTATCAGTGTTACACAGTGTGAGAATGGGTCATTCTCGCAAGCTAGCTTTGAGCAAAGTGTGGGAACCTCGCATTGGACTTAAAAGCATAGTGCGAACTCAAGGTGTTCTCGTAGGCCACTGTGGGGTTCAGTGCGATAAGGCCTGAAACTAGGAAAAATTTTGGAAAAAGACAAACAATTCGAAGGGACTTCTAGACCTAGAGGGTCTATCAGGGTGTCCTAAAGACTCAGAGATTGATAGAAATGGAGAAAGGTAAGGAAAGAGAAAATGGCCAAGTAAAAACACCAAAAAACACAAAAAAAAATGGGTTGCATCCCCAATGGAGTCGCCAATTTTGTTATCGGACTAATCGGTAGGTGCAGACACTAACAAATCTCCCTAGATCCACCTGGATTTAGAACAAAACAGGACAAGACATGACTCTTTCCCTAATTTACGACCATTGAAATAGCCAGTAAGGAAGAACAAGTGATATACCTTTGTATCGCTTCCTTGGGTCTCTGTTGCTCCCTCTTCGCTCTGGTTCTCTCGTGAGGTCAAGATCAAGACAACACAAACCAACCAAAGTTAAGATATAAAAATGTATTCAATCGCCAACTTATGTGTATGATCAATGAATTACACAATAAAGTAAGAATGACTTTATGGGAAAAGGACATGTCGTTGTATCATATTAATCGAAAGTAGAAGATACAACCTGATCACCTTGATGTCGCAAGCTTCATTTCAGTGACTCTTGGTTCCAACACACACACTTGCTTGATCCTTACATGAAGAAGATCAAATTCCTCTTGATAGACTTGCTAGAGTCTCCAAGCTCCTGTTCAAGCTAGGTTCTTCACACAATTCCTTCACCAATTCTCCAATTAATCTTGCTTAACCTTTTCCATGAGAATTCTATCAATATATAGGAGAGTATGAGATGGTTACATGGATGAGAATGATCCCACCAAATCAACGAAACCAGTAAAATGATAACCATTCAAATGCCAACCCATTCTCTAGAAGATTCCCTTCTAGAACCCTCGAGACTTCTTTATTTTTCCAAGCTTGAGAACAAGTTCACATCCTAGATATAGAGCACAGTGCGAGAAGTTCGCACCCTAGCTGAAGGTAGCCTGCGAGAATGGGTCATTCTCACACCCTAGGCTATAAGCAGCCTGCAAACTCTCTTTAAAAACATGTTTTTTGGAAGGAGATGAAAGCCACTTTTCTCAGGAGAAAGTTCTTGTTGGGAGCCTGAGTACACCATTGTTAATACACCATCTAGATGACCAAAATCATGGGTAACATAAAGTGATCTAGGAAAACATAATAAGTAACTTACATATCTTATCCCCTTCCAACCAATGTTTTCTGAAGTAATCCAAAAACTTAACTTTGCTAGCAAATTTTTCAAAGAATGTTCGCATTGCCTCACTAACGGTATCATGATCATGACAACAGTGCATTATCTCACCTAGACTATGAGATAATTCCCAAGCTCTTTTAGGGGACGATGACAATTGAAATGCATTTTTTGACCAAGAACGATGAACATGCCAACAACAAAGGAGGATGCGACAACCCAAAATTTTCCTACAAGAAAAATGATATCGTTCTTGTGTTAATTGAACATGATTAACATTTAGCAACCAAATATATTCATCATTAAATGTAATAACAAAAAAAATCTAGGTGTACAGGTGCTAATTATAATTCATACATTTATAACGTGCAGAATATTTGTCTCACCTCAATGCTTTAATTTCTGTTAATGCATCATCTGTCATGACAACATTCAGTTTCCAATTTGGGCATATTGTCCTACATGTATCTAGGAGTGGTCTAAGCCATTGTGCTATATCTGATGTTCTATTGCGTGAACACACTGCCCATGCAACAGGAACATAGCTATATTGAGAATCGAAGGCAATAACTGTGTATAATTGGTACTACACAAACCAATACAATAATCAACTTCTCAATTTTAGAGTACTAATTATATTGAATGAAACATTTAACTCAATAGAAACATTAAAAAAACTAATGAAACTCACACCATATTTGTTTGTGCTAAATGTAGAATCCAAAGCCAACATGTTGTTGTGAGAACACTTGACCATCATATCAAGAATCCATTCTGTTTGGATGCCAATTATGAATGGTACACCCTCCCCTTCTGGTTGTTGGTAGAAAAAAAATGATTTTTTCTCTTGTTGATACCACTTGTTGACACTCAAAGAATCTTTCGGATCTAATTGATACTTATCTTTCAAATGGTGGTTGAATATATTGGAGACATTTTTTCTACATAAATTAAGGTCTCTAGCACCCATCACACAACCAAAGAGCCCATCAAGGATATGTCGTTCAAATATTGTATCAACTGGAACACCAAGTCCACATAGTGTCTTTATCATTGATTGGATCTCCTTTGAAAGACGGGGGGTGCTCAAGGACTTGGGTTGCCAGATTTATCATATTTTCCATGGCATGTCCAGCCATTGCAATCCTCATGTAGGTACTCATTATAGATGATAATTGCAACCCCTAACATATCATTCACTTCCTCCGCTATAAATTTTCATTGACATCCTCTTTTTTGGACAAAATTTTGCTTTCTTAAAGATGGTTGTGGATGTCCTCTAAGATCATTTGGGCCATAACAACATTGGAACCTAAAAAATAGTCAACATTCAAAGAAACATCATTACATGTAATAGTAATACCAACAATATTTTTTGGAACTTAGCAATACATATTGAAAAAACATATAAATTGGATTAAGAGGTCATGATGAATGTTGACAATGCATAGTTCAAGGATGTTGGACCCATCATAGAAGATTCACCATCAACAGAGTGTTTTCTATGTGATCTCCATACAAATGTACATGGTGCATCCAGGTTGTTTTTCTCTCCCATAATGAAGTCTTCCAACCTATTGTATGGTATCAGAGCAGTGCGATCAGTAGTGCCATCTTCACACTGTATATCACTCCAAACAAGGTCTTGGCTTGAAAATATATTTTTGTCTGATAAACTTTGAATAGGGAGCTTCTTGATATGTGAATGTTTTGTCTTCCACACCATTATGCCAATTATTTCAATATGCCCCTGTAGCAAATGGTAAATGTAAATCAAATAAAGTTAATTAAAAATATATCTAGTTTAAATAAATAAAAAATAGATCAAATAGTAAATGTAATGGTAAATTCCCCATATTTCTAAACAAAAATTATTAAATAACCACATACCACACTACGCACCCTGGGAAAACTCAAAATTTAATCTCCTCCAATTTCCTCCAGATAACTCAAAAAACTCGAAAGCAGAGTCAGTTGATTTGGCTAATAATGGTTGTAGAAATTCAGGGACAGAGTTGCAATTGTTAAATAAATACAAGCTTGGACAAATTTGATTGTAAATAACTTGAAATAAAATGAGTAATTAAGAATGAAAAGAAGAGCATTTTATTGGGAACTACTTTAGTCTTTGTTTTACCCATGGCTAGTGGGATTCAAATCCTAAAAACAATGAATAGATATGGAAAGAAATTATGTGAATAAAATATTTTAAAAGTTATAAAAGTGCAGGCTCCCAATAATATTACCTATATTTCCAAAAAATTCATCACAAAATTATTGAGAACAAAATATAATGATTAACTTACACAAAAACACATACAAGTAAACTATTCTTAGAAAGAAGACATCCAATTACATAATCTAAATCATTGAAATCTTCTCTTCTATCCATTTTTCTAAATTTCTTATTCAATTTTAAACAAAACAACAAAACTTAATGAAAAAATAAATAAAAAAAACTTAAAACTTAAAACATTTAATAGGATTCACTTTCTTGGATGAATAAATTTAAAAATATCTTAATTATTAAAACAAATTCAAGTTGTTTGTATCATTGAACATGAACCTCAAAAAAAAAAGTCACCATTGTATAATGGAACTCGAAGGAAATGAGGAAAAAAAGTATTGTTGAACTTACTGTTTGCACATTCATGTTGCAAACTCTAGCCTTGATGGACTTATGCAAATAGAACAACATGATGCTTGGACAAGATTAGACTACAGATGGATTTAACCTAATGTTTGTCTTGAGTAAAATGTGTGGCATTTGACTGACTTGAGACAAATTAAGGCTGTACTATTTCATTAGTGCAGGGTAAGGGTGAAGTTCTTACATTGGTGGTGAATTGACGCAGGGAGTTAATAATTCATAATAGACAGTTAATGAATTAACGGTGGTGAATTAAGGGAGTTAATAATTCTTGTAAGGCTATAGAGTGAATTAACAAATTAAGGTTGTACTATTGAAACTCTTGTAAGTCTGATGATCTGGTTTATCAATTACATGATTATAGTCCCTATTTGATTCCTATCGTGGCACGTTCATCTCATTTCTCTCTAAATCTTCAATTAGTACCCAGCAACAGAAAAATAACATTGCATTTGATTCTAAAGATTCGCTTATAGACGTCAACCTTTTGTGAGATTATTCTAGAGATTGTCTATATGGTTGCAAATGACGCTAGTTTCATGGAGTTCCAGTCAAATCCTTCCACTGATCACTGAGTTCCCTTGATCCTAAAACTATCCTGCTCAATCTTCAATCTCATCTCAAACTTGTAAACTACAACGCTCTTCCCATAGTCTTCAGGCTCCCGGTTTAATTGTGAATTCAAAAGCTCTGGTCGAATGAAGGGTGAACGAAGTGTTGGTGTGTATCCTATGCTAGAGGACGCAAGGTCAAAGGCATGAATGTTTGGTGGTGAATTAACGTAGGGAGTTAATAATTCATAATGGAAAAAGATTTAATCGGCAGGTGAAAGATATGATGGCTTCCATCGCGTACATCGCCAGCCCATCTACATCAGCCATGAATGATCCCCTTCACTCGCGTACGGTGAACCGATACGGTTGGCAGTGTAATCTACTTGGCAGACTCTTTGGGGGATAGTGCACATGTCGGGGGTCACCGAAAAGGGACTGTCGTAAAGCTACTCGGGAGGGAAGATTGCTCTCGAGTTAGCCTACTCCATAAAAAAATGCATTATCAATGATTGGTAGTGTGCATAGTGGATAATTTTCACCCTCATAAAAACAATACTTTTTGGTATGGTCAAATGAGAAACAAGTGTGACAGACCACTCATTTTCTTTCTCCATAAATTTTAAATACATTTGAACTAATTTTTATATTTTAATATCAATGATTTGATGTGTTCATTTTCTTTTTCCCATTAATTTAATTTGAATAAATATTATCTATAAAAAAAATTACAATATTTAAGAAAAATTGTTATTACAAATCATAGGTATGGAATGAGATTATTGTTTTCAATTTTATTTATTTATTTTGGATTCAATATTAAAAAATTATAAAAATTATAAAATAAAAATAAAAATATTTGTTTTTAATATTTTCCTTAATGTTTAATTGATTGTAATAGTTTTCTTGAGGTCGAGAGGATGCAAATGCCCTGTGGCGTCTGAAACCCTAGAGCAGTCTGAAACATCTCGTTGCTTGACTGGATCATCCCACTGTGAAGCAAACCCTCTGCCACGGCCAACCGCAGACTGTCCTCTGCCTGACACGCCGAAATGCATTCAGCAGAGGGGGGGAAACCCCCCTTGTACAACAACATAACGACCAACGATTAGTTGGGAATAAGGGAAAAATGCCCAACATTTGAGCCACCACTGCAAATGTGCGACCATCTCCTCACCAGAGAGCAAGGGCCCGGGAAGGAAATGGATGTGGAAGCCGACACATCACATCCAAAAGCACCTCACGGATGGGAGCCTGGAAAATTCATTCCAAAAATGGATAAGCAGCCAAGATACATCATCAACTCAACAAGAGTGGGGGAACACACACAATTTATGAGAGAGCATGCCCTTATTAGCAAATTTCTAGGCCTATGGCCATCAGAATGAGACTTGACCAGGTGGATAAAAAACTGGTGGAATCCCAAAGGGGACTATGAGATCCAACTTAGATCTAAGGGCTTTTTCATAATCATTTTGTACAACCCAGAAGACAGAGATCGAATATTTGAGAATGGGCCATATTTCTACAACTCGACAGGGTTATTTCTACATTTTTGGACGAAAAGATTCAACCCAGATAAGGAGGACTTCACCATATCCCCCATTTGGATTCTCCTCTACTCCCTACCACAAGAGTTCTGGCTGGAGGAAATCCTCATGGGAATCAGAAATATAGTGGGCCAATATGTCAAAACCTCAGAAGCCACAAAACAAAGAAAGTACACCTCATACGCCTGAATCTGTGTTTACATGAATATCTCAAAATTCCTACTGGGAGAAGTAATGTTGGAATACCAGGACGAAGACTAGCAACAAACACTGGATTACGAATACATCCCATTCCGCTACAGAAAATGTCATGAACATGGTCGCCTCTTCAAAGATTGCCCCCTAAATAAGCAAGCTACTAAAGTAGATGACACCGCACAACAAGATGGCTTCACCACCATCACGACCAGGAAGAAAAATCCTCTGAGGAAGCAGAACCCAGACCCTAAACTGCAGATCCTGACCAAGGACTCCTATGAGATCCCGAACCAACTACCGGAAGAAGGAGCCATCCAAGATTTGCACAAAGAGTCGCTTCAGACCAAAGGTAAGAACCAAAACTCTGCCTCTCCTGATCCAAATTGTGAACTCCACCCAGATGAGAAAGGGGATGCAGATGGAGACATCCTAATGCACCTAGATGATAGAGATTTGGCAGGCATCGACCTAGAAAAACTTGAGGAAGCCCTCAACCAAAAGGACCTGCATGCACTTCTCGAAGAGCAACTCCGAAAGGTACACAAAGTCTTTCTTGACTCCTTAGCAGGATCCACAGCTCGTCTAGGCATAGCCTTAGAGTCTAGTTCAAGCTCAAAAAAAGTGTCGTGAGAGAACAAAAGAAGAGGGAGGAAACCAGTACATCAACTCATCAAGGAAGCAGGTCACCTTATGATCAACTCAGGGCAGATCCAAAATCTCTCGGAGGGATACCTCCACCCAACCCCACCCTCGTAATGATGAAGACCATTACTTTAAACATTAGAGGACTCAATGGTTGATCCAAACAAAGGATCCTCCAAAACTACATCTAAACAGAAACCCCAGATATTCTAATGTTACAAGAAACAAAATGTGCAGGGATAGAAGCAGAAAGCATCTTCCAACACATTTGACGAGGATGTGACTTCATTCTAACAGACTCCACAGGGACCTCAGGAGATCTAGCCATTTTATGGAATCCCTGTACTGTCTCTTTAAGCAGATCGTTTGCCACCATAGGCACAATAATGACCCATTTCGAGATCACAGGCTCGAACCAGATGGGGACTGTAACAAATGTATACGGACCCCAAAGTCAACCAGAAAAAGAAAAAATTTCAGAACGACTAATCTTCATCAAAACCCTACTGACCACCTCCAATTAGATCTTAGGAGGCGATTTCAACATGATCTTGTCGCTCGAAGAAAAAACAGGAGGGAGCAAGCGACTGGAACAAGACAGTGGTAAGTTCAAAACCCTAATAGACCAGTTAAAGCTAGTAGACGTTGAAAATAGTAATGGCACCTTCACTTGGTCCAATCATAGATCAAGAAATCAACATATTGCATGTAGGTTGGATCATTTCCTCGTAACAAAAGAGCTAATGGAAGAAGGCCCTCGCATGGAAAGTCTCATTCTCCCAAAAGCAGGGTCGGACTATTGGGCAATTGCCCTCAGCCTTGAAACAAGGGAAACTCCTAAATACAAGCCCTTCCGGTTTGAGAAATTTTGGCTCTCACATCTGGACTTTCACCAGCTTGCAAAGACCTAGTGGGCTCAAGCGGAAATAGAGTATGGCACAAGCATGTACAGATTTCAGCAACGCCTCAAAATCTTCAAGCAATCGCTGAAACTTTGGAACAAGAAAACCTTTGGAAATATATTCCAAAGTATGCAGAATATAGAAAGAAAATTGATGGAGATTCAAAAAAACTTCATCTCAGGAACTCAAATAGCCGAACTAATGAAAGAGGAACAGGAGATTCAAATGCAACTGGAAGAGAGGAAATCTTGTGGAGACGGAAGTCCAGGGTTCAATGGCTCAAGGAGGGGGAAAAAAACATAAAATTTTTCCACAAAGCAATGATACAGCGCAGGCACATTAATAGAATTACTCAGCTAGAGGACAACCAGGGCAATCCAATCTGAGAGCACACTCAAATAGAAGCAAAGCTCAATAATTACTATCGAGATCTCTTAACGGAAGACAAGGAGGACAGAATGGCAGCCATCAAATGAGTGACCCGGCATATACCCTCTTTGGTGACCCCTAAAAAAAATGAAGCCCTCATGAGACCTATCACCCAGGAGGAAGTAGATCAAGCTGTAAAATCCATGCCACCAGGGAAGGCTCTAGATCCAAATGGCTTCACCACCGACTTCTTCCACCACTACTGGGATCTGGTAAGAACAGAGGTTTGGGAGGTTGTTGAGGAATCGTGCACCTCATGCCAAGTCCTTCCGGCCCTCAACACGACCTTCCTAACCCTCATACCAAAAGAGGAACAAGTTACAAATCCCAAACATTTCATACCTATTGCTCTATGCAACGTGATCTACAAAATCATAACAAAAGTGATGGCAAATCACCTTAAACCCATCCTGGCCTTCGTCATCTCCAAGGAACAAGCAGGGTACATGGAGGGAAGACAAATTATGGAAAGTATCATTCTTGCTCAAGAGGTCATCCACTCTCTCAAATCAACAAAAACTCCAGGTATGTTAATCAAGCTTGATCTCTCAAAAGCATTTGACAAAGCAAGTTGGCAGTACCTCCGAGACATCTTAGATTCCTTTGGTTTCGACCAATGTTGGGTGAACTAGATCTTAAACCTCACCTCCTCTACTTTCTTCTCAATCCTTGTTAACAGAGTTCCTTCCCAGCCCTTCTCCCCATCCCTGGGTATCAGAAAAGGTGACCCTCTTTCACCCTTCATGTTTGTGCTCATGGAGGAAGGTCTAGGACGCTACATCAAAGCAGCAGTCATAGAAGGCTCTCTCAAAGGTCTATCATTGCACAACATCCAACCAACACCCTCACACAGTCAATTTGTAGATGACACCCTGCTCTTGAACTCCCCTACAGCCAGAGAGGCCAGCAAGCTTAACTCCATCCTTTCAGACTTCTCAGAGGCATCCAGAATGACCCTTAACCTAGACAAATCCAAACTCTACTTCTTCAACACTCTGATAGTTGTCCAGGTCCACATCTCTAGACTCCTGGGAATACCCAAGAGCTCCCTTCCATCCAATTACCTCAGCATACCTCTCACAGGAGTAGCAACAAGATCTATCTCATGGGATAGCCTTCTTTTGTCTATCTCCAACAGGTTGAGCAACTAGACTTTCAGACCGCTTAACATCGCAACCAAACTGGTCCTGCTCAGATCAGTTCTCCAAACCCTTCCCACCTACCTCTTCACTACACTAGCGGCCCCAAAGTAGGTCATCATAGCTATCTGAAACTTCCAAAGAAACTTCCTCTAGAATAGCCATCAACCCAATAATAAATGGGCACTAGTTGGGTGGGAGAAAATCTGCACACCCAAAAGCTCAAGAGGGTTGGGGCTTCGCAACCCTGGGAAACTCAACCAAGTAATGGGAGCCAAAATCTAGTGGAGATGGTTAAAAATGCCAACAGCCCTATGGGCACAAATATGGAAGCAGAAGTACGCCCCCCTCACACCAGACAACCAACTCATCAGACACAATACCAAAATACAAGGCTCTAACATTTGGAATATCGCTTGGAAAAACATAAACCTTATACAAAACCATGCTTTTTGGGAAATCCGAAATGGAGAAAGCGCTCTCTTCTGGAAGGATTCCTGGCAACAACTCAAACCCTCAGCAACCTTGAAGAGATAAACCCCCTAAGAAAATCTCTAAGTCAGGACACTCTTCTCAAAGTGAAATACCTTTGGAAACAAGAGGAACAGGGTATGAAATGGCATCTCTGGAAAACCTCCAATCAGGATGTAGGGACCCCGAGGAACCTAAACTTGCAATATTGACAACACTATGCTAGCCAACAGAGAATCCCCTTCAAAGAAGGCCCAGACATTCTCCGATGGGGTCATTCAACAACTGACAACTTCTCAGTCAAGCAATCCTACGCTCTACAAGGAAACCACCAGAATCAGAGCAAGGAAAATTTTTGGAACAAAGTTTGGAACCCTGCACTCTGGCCCAAGGTGTCTACCTTCCTCTGGCTAGTTGCACACAACAAAGTTATAACCTGGGACAAGCTTAGTAAAAGAGGATTCCTTGGTCCCTCAATATGCGTCTTATGCCACCAGCAAGAGGAAACCAAAGAGAATATCTTCAACAGTTGCCCCTTTAGTCAAAGATTTGGGACCAAGGAGCTCAAACAATGCGCAAAGCCAATCAAAACAGGAGAAGCATTAACGACACAATTGAAAAATAGGACTTGATCACCTACAACAATCCTCTATTGAATCACATCTGGCAACTTCTCCCAGGATTCACCCTTTGGAAAATATGGAAAGAACGAAACAGAAGAATTTTTCATTCTAAAGTCTCCACTCCAGACGTAACATGGGAAAAAATAGTCTCCCTAGTCAAGGAAACTGTCAGGACAAAATCCTGGAAAACAAAGGTGTCACACACCCACTACAACATAATAAATTTTTCACCTTTTCTTGAGGGACAGAATCCACAAAATCCTATGGGGCTTAGCATAGGCTAGCTCTCCCCTTTTTCCACCTCCATGCGATCATTGATCATGATCACAGGCCAAACAAATAGGCGCCTTTTCACATTTCGCGACTCAGCAATATAAGCGAGTCGAGACTTTTGGCTCTACAAACCCCGAAATTCCTAAATGTCGAAGAGGCTTCAATCGACAATTATCCCCTTGGGCTATGCCTTGGTCCATATGACCACTTCTCATAAGACCCCAGTCTTATTCCCTTCAGGACTTATCAATATGAGAGCTCGACCTCTTGTCAATGGGACTCCTGAATTCTCGATTTTCGATTTCCCGAAATGGCCTTTGTCACATTAGCCCTCCTGTCTATGCCTTGATCCAGGTGACCATTTCTCATAATACCTCCATCCTATTTCTTTCAGGATTTATGAATACGAGAGCCCGACCTCTTGTCAACGGGACTCCCAAAATCCCGATTTTTAAATCCTGATGGACTCTTCCTTTTGGGACTCTCCCAAAATCCTGGATTGTTGCCACGTGTCCTCCCTCAGATGGATGGTCCTCATCATTTCACAATTTTGTGACTTACAACCCCTAGTGACACATATCCTCTATCAATTCGAACCCCCGACATCCGAAATAATTATGGACTCTCAATCTCCGCCACATGTCCTCCATGGATGGACAGTCCAGATTGTTTCGGGACTTCACTAGGTGTGAAGTCAAAATGCTCACCTTCCTCTTTTGTTTCCCGATGTCTGAATCCCCGAAATGGGTGATCTCACGATGTGTTTCCTCCCTTAATCAGACGATCCAGATCTATTTTAGGACTTCCACCATGGAGTGTCCCAATCTCTTGTCTTTGAGACTTCCAAAATCCTGAAGTCTAAATCCTTGAAATGGGTAATATCGCGACGTGTATCCTCCCTTAATCATACGGTCCAGATCTATTTGGGGACTTCCACCATGGAGTGTCTCGATCTCTTTTCCTCGAGGCCTCCAAATTCCTGAAGTCCGAATCCCCAAAATGGGTGATCTCGCGACACGTGGCCTCCCTTAATCGGATGATCCAGATCTATTTCGAGACTTCCACCATGGAGTGTCCCGATCTCTTGTCAAAGAGACCTTAGAAATCCCGAAGTCTAAGATCCCAAGATGGGTGATCTCGCGAAACGTGTCCTCCTCCCGGATGGACGGCTCAAATCTATTTCGGGACTTTCATTGTGAAGTTTCTCGACCTCTCATCAACAGGACTTCTGAAATCCTGAAGTCCGAAACCCCGATACCAGCTCCTCTTTCGGGACTTTCACCTCTGTTCATGAGGGATTAACCCTCATGCATCTCCTGACAGATCCAATGACTGTCGGGTTTTCTAACTAAGATCTGACGGTTCAGATCTGTTCCGCGCTGTGCACTTATTCGCTTCTCCCTGGACGTGGAAAAACCAACGGTCCAGATACTCCCACGGACCTTGGGGATCTACGGTTCTGATTTCTTCGCTACTCACGAAGAAAAATGAAAAGGGTTAAGGAATTTAACGCCCTCATTTATTCCTCCAATCTAACGGTCGTGAATGACCGTAGTTCTTTTGACATGATCTCGTTCGTCGATCGATAGTTATCCCTACGCTGCTATTTTGGGATTTTGAGAGGCCCATTCTTCCTCATATAGGATTACTAAGACTTGCACCTTCAAATCCTTTTCAGGTTCTTGGTAAGCTTTCCAAGAAGGGTATCTCTATGGAGAGATCGATTCCAGGTATTCCTAGGGACGAATAAGGGTATAGATTTCCCGAAAGCAGACTTGAAGTCTGAATTAGATCGGTATACATATATATAAATCTATCTATAAACATAAGCCATATGTGGTCCCTCCAATAAGAGCATGCAACCACCATTTTTTATCAAAACACCACACAGACAATCTTATACTCAAACCATTCATAATCTGCAAAGACTATGAGCATACATACCATCATATAAATTTCAAGATGCAAGATGATCATAAATGTCAGGATATACATTTCAAGATGCAATATGTAAAACACTTATCAGAAATAACACCAGATGTGATTTGATCCAGGTGGATATTGGTGGCCACCCACCTATTCCACTTGAACCCCCACCATTTCTTCTTTCAGTTTTTCAGTTTTTGCACAGTTTACTATTTTTAGCAGTTTTTTCGGGTCCTGAAATTTCGGGGCCATTTTGAGGCCCTAAACGATGTTTTTTTGGGTATGTTTCTGTTGTAAAATGGCATCGAATGATGCCATTTTGTCTTAATCATTGTAGGCCTCAGATAGATCTTTCCAACGAGCTATCATATGCCTAAAACAGAGATCATATGCAAAAGTTACGACCCCGAGAAGTTGATGCACCAACTTACTACCCAAACGGGGCCCACATGACTTTTGGTGCTTCATCTCCCAGGGTTAGGTTTTTGGATGTTTAGGACTTTTGGCATTTCTGTTTATTGTAAAAAGGGCCTTCAGAGCCTCATTGTAATCATCTACTCATGGATGTGAGTAGCGGCCACATCTCTTCTCAGAGATAAGCTACCAGCGCCCTAGCTA
>CBVK0100218027.1:0-15404 GCA_900067695.1 Picea abies | reverse complement strand
CTTTGGTTTCATCTTCCAAGAGGTCCAAATGACTCTTCCTATTCACCTACAACTCTTCGTATTTCTCCACGATAATATTTACAAAAAACCATAATCTTGAGGATTAGGTATCCAAAATTCCCCCCCTTAATCAAAAAAGATATTTTTGAGTCCAAGCATCATTCTCTAATTTTCAATTTTCTCTTTCAAGCACTTTGGTGAAGAGGTTTGCAACTTGTTCATTTGTGGAACAATGTCTCAAGTTAATAGTCTTGGCCGCTAAATGATATTGAATCAAATGGTACTTTGTGTTGATGTGTTTGGTTCAATCATGGAATCTAAGATTCTTGGACAACTTGATTTGATAAGTATTGTCAACTAGAAAAGGAGTTGAATTCACATGCTTCTCCTGCAAATCTTCAAGTTTTTCCCTAAGCCACACAATCTCCTTTGTTGCTTCTACATCTACAACATATTCTACCTCTATTTTGGAATCTGCTAGAATTGATTGTTTGTGTGATCTCCAAAAGACAGTGATTGATCCAAGACTCATGAGATAGCCTGAAATTGACACTCCATTTTATTTATACCAACAAAATCTAAATCAGAATATCGAATTAGGGTGAAGTCATCCACCTTAGAATACTTGAGTCCAAAGTTACAAGTATTTTAAAACTTTTTTGCAACAGATTAATGTCCTTCACAAGGTTTTTGCATGAACTTGGAAATAATCCCAACAAAAACTGAAATATCTGGTCTGGTGGTAAGGTAGATAAAACTTCTAGCTGAGACATGAAGACATTCTCTTTCAAGTTTCCATTCAAGAAAGTTGCCTTCACATCCATTTGATGAAATTTCCATCCATTATGTGTTGCTAGGGCAAATAGAGTACAGATGGTAACCCATTTTCTTGTGGAGGCAAAAGTCTCCTCATAATCAATATCTTATTTATGTGCAATTTTTTTTGCCACAAGCCTTGCTTTGTGCTTTCCAAGTAAGCCATTTGATTTGTATCTTTTACAAGATCAAATTCTTTACCTTTCTCTTGTTTGTATCGTGCATGTCTTTGATATTCTCCCATAGGACAATATATGTCATTGTTGCATGTCCATTCTTCATACAAAAGGCACATTGAAGATCAAATTTCTCACAGGGATTATGCCTACCCACCATGCCTATGAGCTGCTTCATTTTACATCCTCTTCTACCACTTCCACATTGTTCAACATACGAAGTTTGTCCAACTCTGATGCTGCTAATTGTAGTAGATGTGAGAACTGAATGAGGGTGTCAAAGGTGCACCAAGAGTCGATGTCAAAGAGGTGCCAAACGTTGGAATAGAGGTGTAAACCGTTGAGGGGGAAGAAACCAATGTCAAGGGAGTCTATGGTAGTTTTTGAAGCTTAGCTTCCATCTTCATTGTTTTGTCAATTAAGTCTTTAAGTTGTTGCTCCTTGTAGCGCTAAATAACTACCATTCAAATAACTCTTGGTGGGTACCAACAAGCCCCTCTCTTAGAGTTACATGTGTTGCATAGAGCCTTTGATTATGCATTGCAAGCCTTTGTAACTCTTCATGTTGCACTACCAATCTTCGTTCCAGAAGCTCAATAGGGGGCACTTGTTCTAGAAGATGAGGCCCTAAAAGATGCCAAATAACTGGACCAAAATGGTCTGGCATGTGTCCTCGACCGTCCATTTATGTAAAGGTCTTGTCTTATCAAGAAACCCAAGTTCAAAGCTATTTATGTAAAGGTCTTGTCTTATCAAGAAACCCAAGTTCAAAGCTCCAAGGTCTGAAATTTGGGATAAAACTAAAACAAACGAAGCAGAGAAAAAAATATTTGGTTAATGAGATGAAGAGATAAAAATATTTGGATAATGAGATGAATAGTCATAGATTTGAGGGTTATCATTGTATGTTTTGTGTTCATGTGGCCCTCTACGATCTTCACACAATTGCCCATGTGGACATCCTTGAAGCAGGGATTCTTGTTGAAAACCATAAAGATATAGTCAAAGACAAGGCTGACGAGCTGCAAATCAAAGTCAAAAGAGTGAAAGATTGGATTGTCGTCATCGTCTTCCAATGATTTTTCATTAACTCGAGTACTGTGCAATGCTTCAAGATCTCGTCGATCATTTTCTTCTTTCATTATGTATCTATTGTTTTCTACTTAGCAATCTCAATGATCATAAGTTGATTGGAATGTGAAGTATTCGATAGAGAGGAAACATGCATTGGACCAAATACAACATTGTTATTGTACAATAGATCAAAGGGATCTTAAAGCAAAGGACCATGGAGTATGTAGGGAAGAATAGCAATGGTAAAGTAATATTTGACCCGTCGCAGGAATTCAATGTCAAAATAGATGAGGAGGTAGTAGGCTTCCATGTTTCTTCGATCGAGAAGGATGATGATCTAATATGACAATAGAATTTACATATATTGCATTGTCATCTAATATAACAATAAAATTTCTATATATTGCATTGTGATTTAATATGACTATTTCAAATCATAGAACTATGATTTATGTTATAGTTCAAATTTATGTTATAGTTCAAATCATACAACTATGATTTATGTTATAAATAGCTCACTTCCAAATCTTTTTCTATTCATAATATCGCCCTAATATATGAAAACCATTCATTCATCAAAATTTTAATGAATACCATGTATTCTCTAAAATCTATGGTCTCAAATTCCAAACAATATTTATGTTAAAAATATTTATGATTTACAAAATAAAGCCCAAATCTGTTTCTATTCATAGCATAGCCCTAGTGGAAATATATGAAAACCATTCATTCATCAAAATCAATATATGAAAACCATTAAAGTGTTAACAAGGCCCACTTCTAACGAGACATGACTATTTTGAACAAGATTGTGAAGATGTTAACTAAAAAGTAATGAAGCGTCAATTAGCTTTGAAGAAAGTTGAAGAATAAGATGGCCATACAGATAGCATCAAGGTTAAATGGCTCGTATAATTAACTTGCAAAATCATTTTTTCATTTTTTAGTGTCCAACAAAGTCGTAATGAAGTCCACTTCCATGTGGTTATTCCTAGTAAGACTTGTGAGCCATGAGAAGATTATAACCAAGATAAATTTAGATGCATTACACCTAAGTTCACCTAAGTTCAGTTTGGGCTTGAGCTCTAATTTTCCAACGAAGTTTTTCTAACTAGAGACTCTTGTCAGTTGTCCAATTTTATTTAAATGGATTGGCTAAATCGTGGAAATTGTGACTATCGGGAATCTAAGTCTATTTCTGACGAAACAGAAAACAAGAAAGCTCTGATATGAAATAACTAAAGCCTATTTTCAGTTGTCTAATCTTATCAAAAAAAATGACTACATTGTGGAAATTGTGGCTAATAATAGAGTGAGTTTACAAAAGGTTTGAGCAAAGTTCAATAGAGAGAAGCTAAGACAACAGTTGGGACCTACTCAAGATTTGGCATGGAATCTCATATGTTGAATCATGGGAAAAAGAAATTGCGACTAGATGGAAGAAGACTTGTGTTAGTTATCCAATATCACAAGGATCGACTCTTAATGCGATGGATGTATTGAGAACACATGGTTTGAATGAATTGCATTGATCATCGAAATATTAACAAAAGGATTCTTGCTTGGAGATCAACGTTAAGGTTTTGATCAAAAATATTAGAGATAAGTTCATAGTTAGGCAACCCCTTGATATTTGATATATATGTTATGCTAATGGGGGACTCCAAATTTTGTTGAATTACCAGTTCTCAAGAACTAGGCACTTCATATATATAATGTTGATCCCTCGAGGAGATCTGGCAAGGAAATTCACGTTACTGAATTACATGTTAGAAGCTAACCAAATTCACACGTAAGGTTGTACCGATAGGAGATATAACAGATCATCTATCGGAGGACCTAATTTGGTGTTCCAACAGTGAGGTTGCAAATATGCAGACCCTATACCTCTACTTATAGAGACGTTGACCAACTCTTGAAAGATCTGAAATTAAAGTCTTTGATTCAAGGCTCCGTATTCTCTTTTGTGATGGGAGAGAGCAAAAGGCAAAAAATCATTTGTATGTTCTTTATTTTCATTTAATATAATTAAACCTTTTCCAAAAACAGAGCCCTTATATTAATCAATGTTTTAATAGAAGAATTAATGCGATGCTTCCTGTCCCAGTTTTTGTAAGCCGGTTACCAATATAGCTACTACATTTACTGATCATTTTATGTTTCTAACAAACTGCTAAGTAATCATCTAGAGGATGATACCCAAGGTTCCAAACGGGTGATGCAAGACCCCTGACAAGGAGGAATAAGGTAAAATGAGTACACACAGGTTTAGTAAGTATGATGGGACAGTACAGCTGAGCGTATAAACACTGACAAATCAGAGATCAGCCCTATTACAGAGTCTGGGCAGGAAAAGGAAATACAGCCAACCACTCCAACACAAAATCAAGGGCGATTAAAACAAATAGCAAGCATACACTAGAATATGCAATTTTGGACGCAAAGGTGGTTTCGACAAAACATACATGTTGTCAGAGAAATAAAAAGCAATCATGACTAAAGCAGGCAGGGCAGTGGCAGCTACAGTTATTATGATATGGATAAATTGCTCCCTTCAAAAATTAAGAGGTAATTCTCCTTGAAAGCCAATTACTTACTGAGAAAGCAAAACTCTAACCAGCAAAAGGTTGAATTTGATTTTTTTTTCCGAGGAAGCTAAACTCTACCCTGAAATGGATGAAACTGATATTTTTACTTGAAGGGAGGAGGGGAGGCAGATAGTTTGAAACTAGGATGCTGAGTTGGGTGAGCTCACTGACTTTCAAACATAGTCAAATTCCATGGCCAAATCTGCCCAAAGCCAAAAAGACAAGGAAGAGAAGGTTCAGGCCTACTCAGATTTCAAAAGGTGCGATACGGGTTTCATATGAGAGTGGTCCTCCCAACATGAGAAAAGTTAATCCTGATTGCCAAGGCAAGAATACATGCTACAAGTATGAAGAAATTGGTGAACATCATTGAGTTGCCTTAAATGCTTTGGCATGCCAACCCAATGAGAGAACCACTAGGGGAGTTTAGACTCTAGATGCTTGAGGCCTACAGTGAGGGCATCGAAAGGGCCAATAGTGAGGCCTATAAGAACGATTGACCTTCCATTTTCCTATCAACCCAACAACAATGGATAGGAGAAGTGTTCTCAAGATGGTGGATTCTGAATAGGTGATGAGAGACGTAACAGGGATTGTGGAAAAATAATTGAAAGTTTGTTGGACTTGGTCGAGAGGATTAAGATGTTGGCTTAAATCCTGCAGCAAAAATTGATGACAAACATAAAAATGGGATCTGATTTTCTCCATGATGAATGAAATGACTCAAAAGTAACAGACCGGAGGCAATGACTCTCAAAATGTCAACCATGTTAAAGCTCCATTCAATTGATGCCAAGTTAGTTGATACATTTAATTTCATAGAATATTTTGACAAAGGTGGGAAACAACAAATTGCTTGGCTTTGGGAAACTGGTAATAGACCCTGCTTTGGATGGCAGAACAGGCATTGTGCTCCAACTAAACTCTACTCTCGATCCTAATAAAATCACCAATCAATCTCAAGTATGGTATATCTTAATATGGTGGTATCTCTTAAAATGGTCGTAAACCGGTTAATATATCTGATAATTATAGGATAAAAATAGGTCTCTTTCAAATCTGTCTTTTTGCTATAATTGGGACTTGCTCCACAACTTTGATTATTATAGATTTTTTGAAAACTATTTTTTGGATATTTTGCTACAGCCAAAGTCAAATCCAGACAGACTGTTATTCATGATGTAAATATAAAACATGTATTCCTTCTGTAATATAATACAAACTTGTTCTAAAGATATGATATTGTTGTCTTCCTTTTCAATACAAGAACAATGACACACAGGCCATGGTCTAAACTATTGTACCTCCCAACTCATAAGATCAGGAAGAGTATACATGTTCTAAACTATTGTAACTCCTAGCTCTTAGATCATAGAAACTATCTATATTAATTGAAGGGGCACTTGGAAATTCAGTTAAACTACTGTACCTCATTGCTCTTTAGATCAAGAAAAGACTTGGAAATTCAACTAGCCATCATGTGGATTTAATGAAACCATCAATTTGATTACAAAACCCATGATAATCATGTTCGTTTCATAATAATCGTGTGAGGAAAGACATCAAACACTACTAGGATTAATGCACTACCATTTAGGCAGAATTGTTTAATGGGAGCTTCCTAAAGATCTATATAATTGGGAATGAGACCTTAATTGTTCCACGCATGAGCAAAATTGTATTCAACAAATGTATCGGTAAATATAACAGAAAGAGAGCAGCATTTCTCCTTTAGTTTCTCCAGAGAGTCCACATAGAACCCCAAGGTATAGATTCTTCCACTCCAGGAGTACTGGATCTCATTTAACGACATCATGTTGGAGATTAGGGACCTAAAACTGACAATGATAGCTACTCTTTGGTAGTCTTTCTACCTTAAGAATGTTCTACCCTGAGATTGTTATGGTCCAGTTTCTTATGCATCATGTACTGGCCCAGCCATAGTGAATCAAATTTCTTACAAGCACCAGAATTTTCTTGAGCAGATTCCCAGAGAAGAAAGTATTATGCTCTGAAATTATTATGCTCTGGTAATTTTGATTTTGAGTCCATAAGCAATTTGTGAATTTCTGATCATTACATTCACCCACTTGCAACTTCGCTCAGTAATTCTTTCCTCACATCTCCATCAGATACTTAAAGACATTTTAATGTAGGATAAATGTCTAAACCCACAATGAAGAGACTCTATCTCCAAGGAGAACATCAAAGGCTTCAATGGAATTTATTGTGAATATTTTGTTTTCAAATACTTTAATATCACTGCAGCATAGTGAGGTACAATTATCAGAGAATTCCTAAAAGGAAAAAAACTTGTGGCATTTTATCTTCTTACGAAGTGGAAAATTCTTCAGAAAAAGATGGATTTCACAATCTCGTAGTTGTTTAAAACTGGGACAGAAAATAGAAAATGATCGCTTAATTACTAAAACATGGCACCAATATTTACTGGTCCATTGGAAGTTGACATTAAATAGAAATGTATTACTTTTCAGTACTTCGAAAAATTAACCCAAAAAATTGCTAGACTCCCTACAGACATATAAAATATTTGATGCCGACAATAATGATTTTGACAACACATCTTTCCTAATAGGAAGAAATTCTTTAAGTCATTACCATCCAGGTGACGGGCCAAACTAGATTCTTTCCTGCAATTTTGTAGAGCTGTAAACCTCCTTGAGTGAGTTCCATGCCAATCATAAAAAACACCTGCACAGGTAGGGTAAGGTAACCAGTTTTCCATAACATTTATTGTGCTGTAGCATAAAGTGAGTTATCTTGCACAAAAAAGAATTGTAACAAGTATTAAACTAGTAGTGTCAACAGTTCCAAGTACACTCACTCCCTTTTCATTATTGTGACTCTTGGACTGGGATATATATATAGAAGCTCTGCATCCATTTCTGCCGCCTTGGGACTTTCTTCAGAAAGCTAGACTCTGTCAATGACAGCCAATGTTAGATGCGGGCCTTGCCCAATTCTTCTATTTCTCCTATTTGCCCCCTTCCCACCACCACCACCCTGCCCCGCTTTATTAATCAGAACCAGAGTGACCAAAGAACATAGTAACATTCAGCAAAGGCAGAGATGTTCAAGCTAGAAATGGGAGGAAACTCCTAAGTTATTAAAACCACTAAGAAATGAAGCTGTGGTCTAATAGAGGCAAAAACAGTCAGATTTTCTTTTGGTAAATACTAATGATGAAATGATGTTTGCATTGTATGCCAAAAGAAGGTGTTTATAGCTTTCCTAATTTGATCAAGAAAAAAAAAAAAAGTAGAATTACAGACTAAGGAAATTTTAATTATCACGATTCACAACCACCACCATTTATTTGCAAAATCTAAAAGAAACAATTTCAAATTCACCCTTAGTTTTTTCCTTTAGGTCTAAAAGGTCCTAGTGGATAAAACAGCGACCTTGAACAGAAATGCAAATAGAACCTAGAATAGCATATAGAACTATACTCCGTAACTCAGTTTTATGTGACCACTGACATAAGCTTAATAATGGAAAAGAATGTATGCAAACAGTCAGCTCTTATACAACAAATGAAAAAACAAAGATGCAAAGTCCAGCTACCTAAGATAAGTTGCAACAGATTGAGTTGCTAGTTGGTCATCTTTCTTTGACACAAATTATAAGTATGAAGGATTCAATTACACAATTCCTCCATTGTAAATTCAGTAATTAAGTTCTAACATAAGCCAGTCCCCTAGCATAATGTCAAGCATAATACTCCAATCAAAAAGCATTTGGAATTTATACTGGCTCAAAATCCAGTTCCAAGCAAACCTTTCAGGAACCAGATTGTGAGATAATTTTTTAGTACCATCTGGTATCGATACTCTTGTAGCCAGAGCTCACTGAAAATGTCAACAATTTCTAGACAGTCGGCCTTTTCAGTCTTCAAAACTGCGGCCTGGAGAAACCGACTTGGAAACTCCTCGATACTTCCTATTGTGTCGACTATAGTGTTTTCTCTGAGTACTATTTCCTCTGTCAACATCCTCCACTGGTGAACCTTCTGATGAATCAGAGGCAGACATTGGCCCATATTTGTATTTTCTCTTCTTTCTGTCCACTTTGTCACTATCATGCTCCTTCTTACTGCGCTCTTTATATCGTTTTGATGCCTCATCTACCTCGTAATCTTTTTCATTTCCCTTTCTCCGCTGACTTTTTTCTTTCATCTCCTTGACATCACTATACAGTGGCTTCCTGTCCTTCTTATGTGACCTCTTTTCTTCCACTTCATATTCATCCTCGTGTGCCCTTTTTTCCTTTCTATGGGATTTCTTTTCTGTGAAATTCTCTCCATCATCATCTACCGTACTTTTCTTTGTATGCCTTCTCTTCTCTTTAATATTCTCTTCATCAACAACAGCTGTCTCCATTTGCATCAATATATCATCAGTTTTCTCAGAGACTTTCCCTGTTTTTATTAGATTCTTCCTATAATTTTCTGGTTTATCAGCCTCTTTATTATACTTTTCTTCCTTAATTTCTTCTATATCCTGAAGAACATCAGTATGTTTCTCCATCACCTTGTTAACCTCTTTTACCAGTTTCCTTGAACTTTCTTGAGCATTTTTGGACACATCCTCACTGTCTATAATGTTTTCTCTCAACTCCTTTGACATAGACCTTGAGCGTCTAGAGCGATAAGTAGATTTTGGCTCTTCCTTGTGCATATTAGGAGAATTCCTCCTTTCCCTGTGATGTCTTGGGGAGCTTGACCCTGCCCGGGGTGACTTTCTTGTCCTACTTCTGCTCCTACTCCTACTCCTTTTCCTCCGCATATTAACAGGCTCATCCCGTGATCTTAACCAATCACGCCTGCTATATAGTTTTTGGTAATTATTCCTCTCATCTCTGTAATAATAACCTCGACCCCTGCCATGACCTCTGTGGCCACGGTAAGCTCTCAATGGTGATCTGGAGTGGCGGTCTCGCTGATATCGAATTGGAGGTGATCGAGAGCGCCGACCATGTCGATATCTAACTGGGGATCTTGACCTAGAGCGTGATTTTGCACGTGGCCTAGAAGGAGATCTGGACAAGTCATTTGCAATTAGAAATTTTCACATAAGAAGAAAGTAGCTTCAACATGAAAATCGTATTCACATAAAAGATGCAGCTCCAATAATAATGATGTTATCTACATAAGAGGGAAGTAGCTTCAATATAATTTTAAAAAAAAAACACTAAGTGAATGCATACATTGATTTTCGACTTGAATTCTTTTCATCATCGTCATCTCCATCTACTTTAAGGGTTTTACTTATTTCTGCAGCCCTGGCTGATGCCATTTCAGTTGCAGACTTCATTGATGCAGCCCTGGTGGCAGCCTGCTGTGTAGCCATTGACTGTTGCATAAGCAATGCCTGTTTAAACTGCAATTGCTGCATGGCAACGGCTTGCTGCATCATCATTGGCAATGGTGGATGCTGAGAAGAATCGTTTTTATCTTGATCATTTTGATAAGATGAGCTCCCATTGTGACTCTTTGAACCTGTATAATCAAAACAACAGCATTACAATGAACAAACAGATCTAAAAGAAAAATTACAATACAGAGGTACATTGTAAAGGGATGTTCCAATGAAAGAAACAATTCAAAATGTTAATATAAACATAGGGAGAGACTCAATAACCAGCTCCTAGATATCAAAAAGTACAAAGACGAAGTGATCTAGAAGTTAACATGAATAATCTTTACAATCATTGTCATTGCTAGAACAAGTAAAAGTAAGAAAAGAAAATATCATGAAAAAAACAGAACCTATTAAAACACATCTTATCAAGCCCTTATACACTTGTAATATCTAATAGATATGCTTGACGCAATTTAACTGAAAAACTGCCACAACATTTAGTGTGCCAAAATTTGTTGCTCTAATTACATTTGCAGATAAATTTAATAACAAATCACCCTAGCATACAAAGTCGCCAAAATTCATACCCAAAAATGTACTTTATAAGACAGCATGCTAATACAACTACTCATGCAAAGTCTCATCATTACACACAACTTACATGACTAACTGACCAGTGGCAGCAGTAACAATTTTCAGAAACTGCCTCATCTCAAGTTAGGTGAAGCTAAACAGGATGGCGGACCAAATCAAAGACAATTCCACATTATTTTTATAAAAGCTAATTGAATTGCAAAAGTATATGTTGGTTAACTGACTATGATATAGAAAAATATAGGAACGAACAATATACAACTCTCATTCTACAGTAGAGCAATGGATAAAATGTAATAAGAAAAAAATGTCATCCAACCCTGTAGAAATAATTCAAATTCTAGGGTGAGCTAATCCAGCATAATAGTGCAAACCTACACAACTAAGGTATGGATCAATGCAAACGTAATTCTCATGTTAGTGCATTTTGATTACAATGCTTCATATTGGAGACAGTCCTAAATGGGGATGAAGATGAAAGAACATTTTACATAATGGTTTTCTGGAAGATCCAAAGTATCCATTTTTTATGCGGATGTTTTGAATCCAGATCCGGATCCATCATCAGGGCAACAAGCCAATTAGAGAAGAGGGCAGATGAGAGTATTAATGCTGAAGATACAGAAATGCTAAGAACGTCGGCCTAAGAACTATAAAGAAAGTACTAAAGGCCTAAAGACTTTATTAATATAGAATGAAATTCAAACTATAATAAAAAAATAAAAACAATAAAAGCAGATTAAAATAAACCATTAATGTATATAAAAAAATTTAAATAAGCATATATCTAAAGACAAAAAAATTAACCTCATGAACTAAAAATAAATAAATCACCTAGCTATAGGAAATAAAACATTGTAGGATAATCGTTATCGCTGAAAGCAAATACATGGCAGCATGTATTTTACAGAATGTAAATTTTATCTCTTTGGATGAATAAAATTTACGCTTTTTTCCGAGGAAAAAAATAACATTGAAGGATAATCCTAAAAGATATATAAAAATCTAAAGACTAATATTATTATAAGGGGTTAAGATCAAAAATTTTAATGAGTATTACAACATTATAATATAAATTAATATTAAGGATGGATAAATCTAAAACTATAATAATAACCAATATTATGTAGAAGTATAGTTATATAATTATGAGTTATAACAATACCAATATTCATAATAATGCAAAATTAACTCAAATAATAAGAACCTGAGACAATCCTTTAAAAAAATAAAAACAAAAACTATAATAACTTTAGCATAAAACTAATGACAAAAAACAAACTATGAAACAATAAAACTAAGCATATAGGAATAATAAAAGGAACTCTTAACAAAAACAAACCTATAAAGAAAAAAACCTAAGAGCTAAAAGAAAACCTATATCTAAAAGAGAGGGGGGAGAAGAACAACCAACTATGGGTAAACACTAAAGGATAATCCAAGAAGATGGACAAATGAAAAACTAAAGACTCGTGCTCCTAATAAAAGGGGCTAAGACACACAAAAAATATATATAAAAATATTAGGGTATTAGAATAATACTTTAAATTAAAGACAGGGTATTTTAGAACTAAAAGAATAACCATCAATATGAAGTAAAATGATAGAAATATAATAATGAACAATAATAATAATTATAAGGCAAATTTAAAGAATAATAAGCAATAATGATAAGAAAGGCAGTCATAACAAAATTAAATAAAAACCTAAGACTGTTATACAATCAAAGAGAGGTAAAATAAATTTTAATATATACAGAGAAAATAAGACACAATACAGAAATATAACAATATAAAACCAAACCCTAGCAAAGTACTAGGAGGATAATATAAATAATAAATATAATAGTCAATTGGGTTTAGCTGGCGTGGTTGGGACTTGGGAGGAATCATTGTTATCCTCTTGCTTTGTGACATATACAAGTGACATGTTGAGATATACAAGTGATATGTTGAGATCTTAACAAGTATATTATTGTAATCGCTTGCTTTGTAATGGCTTGCTGCCCTGTTATTGACCAGCCTTGTGCCCTAAAATTCCAGGGTACCATCCTCAAAATTAGGGGAAATAATTCGGGGGTTTTCCCATGATTTGTAATGTGGAAAAAAAATAGTAATTATAATAATAATCAGAAAAATAACAAGAAGACAAAATTAAAAAAAAAAAAACTAAAAGGATAAGAACCTAACACAATCATGCTAGCACTTCACCTGTTTTAGCTTTCCATCACTGAAATGACTTCAGAATTTACAAACGTAGATATTTGTGAACAATTCTGAATAGGATAATCGTTCAAACGTTTCTCCATTGGTATAGACAGACCAATTATAATCTCCTGTAAAAATGACTTCAATTACATTTACTGCGTGGTTATGTTAACGTAATGAATAAATCATATAACCAGCTACATAGGCTAGAACATAGAGATCACCAATTCTCAAAAAAAACAGTAGAACCAATTAAGAACAGAGAGAGCACTGACAAATGAAAGACACACAACAATTAAGATAAAAAGTACTTGACGTAAATCATGCATACAAGCAAAATGTATCAATTACAACAAAAATAACAGAGTGAACTTCAAATTGTTATATCAGCATGGTCGCAGAAGTGCAATAATAAATAAATCAAAAAATCAACAAGGTTGAAGCACACCTGCTGATTCTCCCGCAGACTGTGCTTGAGCAGCATGAGCTTGAAGTGCTTGTGCAGCAACAATTGCCTGTGCAGCTGCCATAGCAGCTGCAGAAGGTGCCATGGGCATATGACTAAGGCCTCCCATGGTGCTTCCAGGTGCCAATACAGCCATCAATTGACTATATGGAGGGTGACTAAACTTGCAATCATTCATCCCACACTGTCCATTAAGGTAATCTTGACAAACTTCCCCTAGTGATGCTCCAAGACCAGGCAAAACAACTCCAGCTGATGCACCTGGCCGAATACCAGGAATCATCCCAAGCATCCCTGAAAACAATCCTGGCATCGTCCCAGAATAATTTGGCACTCCCTGATTCACCCCATTTGGATAAGGTAAACTACCATTCATAGGAAGGCTGCCAGCACTGAAGAAGACAGGGAAAGGGCTGCCTAGGATTGGTTTGCCATTGCACTCCACCCGTACCATATAATTGCCCCTCTTTGCCACAGCATAACTCACCGTATATGTCCCATCTCCGTGGTCTTTCACCATTGCCTCCTGTTCAACACCTCCTACTCCAAGGCCTGGTGCAATAATGACTTTGATTTGATCTCCACCATGGGGTATTCGCCTTCCATCAAAATCTTTAGTAGTAACAACAAATGACTCTGCAGCTCCTGCAGCTCCACCACCTATCCCTGACCCAGCAGCCGTGCATTTCGATGGATCTACCGGTCCTATAGATTTGTTGGCCAGCCTATCTGTCTCGTCAGCTTCACTATCAGATGAAGCGGTTTCTCTTTTAGGTGATCTTTCAACATACTTGAATGTAGCATCGAAGGCCGCCCGAGCAGCTGCAGCTTTTTGTTCTTCGTCCTTCAACTTGGCTTCTTCGGCTTGTTTCATCCACAAGGGGCGAGCGACAACTAATGCTCGCTCCATCGTATCCTTTATCAAAATTCCGAATCTGTTCAGAGAGACCTAGGTCCAGCAGACGGACTCTGTAGTACCTAGGTCCAGGTCACAAGATCGAGACCTGCCGAGGGTAGGGTAATATTTGGCCCGAAAACAATTAATTCAGCTTGTTACATAAACGCCAAGATATATGAAAACAACATCCCGTCTTCGCTCTTAATAAATTTTTTGTGTATTTCTCTCTCCTAGATTTCCAGATCTATTCCTCGAAACTAAATTCTGTTCAGAGCAAGTTGTCTAATCTGCTCAACAAACCCTGAAAACAGAAAACCATATCAATTACGGAAGAGTTTCAGTTATCATACATCACAAAAATGCCAGATCCCAGTAGTTTTTTTTGCCAAACGGTTAAAACCCACCAAGTTATTGCTGAATACCAAACAGAAGGCATACTAAAATCTCAAAACTAATTTCATCAACAAAATCCGACACAGACAAGAGGGATAAGACCCCAAAATACTAGACCCTTTGACATACCATTGCAAACCCACATGTCGGATAACCTAAAGGCTGGAGGACTGGGTTTGGGACAAAAAAAATTTAACATCAATAAACCAGACCTACATAAAGACGAGAGGTTATATGGGTTGATAAAGAAAACCAAAATAAATAAAGAAAAAACAATAGAATTTCCTCACTCAGAACCAAAAGCAGACAGACCTAGAAAGAAGAAAAAGCAAGAGTAAGCGATCCATACATACCTTTAGCCTTAAGATCTTGATAAACAATGGGCGAAACCCTCGACAAAATAGATGAAATCCAAAACTACAGAACCCCCGTTTCGAACCCTAGAAAGTTCAAAGTACCCATCAGCGGGATGGTAAATCAGGTCTCCAGATCGATCTCCAAACCATGCCCTTCCGTACTGATTCCCGGCTATCACCTGTCTCCAGTCTTATGGATCTGTTTAATAATTATCGAAGAGGGCAAAGTCAAGGAAGGAAGAAGATGCCCATCGGTTAACATGAGGCCATGTATTGGCCTTTGAAGGGCGGTGACTCTTGAGTGTGAGGTGCGAGACTTTCTTAGTCGAATGGAGCGTGTGATGTTTAACAAACCCCACCGTTTCGATATGTTAGAGAGGTTTTTATGGTGCACAATTAGCGTTTTGGAGTATGTACCAAGTTATCCTCAAGGGCAGGTCGGCCTAAGGGAGGCA
>CBVK0100217992.1:0-13712 GCA_900067695.1 Picea abies | reverse complement strand
TATATATATATATATATATTGAAATATTTTACTTAAGGTGGACATTGAAATATTTTATTTATCATCCAGAGTGATTTTTTTCTCTTAATACTTTGTTAAATGTCATGTGTCAAATCCCTTTTGATTGTCAAAGGAATTACACATCTCCCTCACACTCAGTTGGAAAAAACACCTGTCTACGCAATGTCATGTTCTTTTTACATGTGATATTTTAAGAATTTCCCAATGCCCCATTTCACAATCAATCTCATGAGAGTTTGTTCTTATTTTAGCTATGTTGATTTTGTTCTCTATGCTGGTTAGGAAAGATAGATACTTTTGATCCTCTAGATGAGGGTTGATCACCTCCTTAAAGTATCTTAATTTTCTATTATCCTCTAATTCTTTATCCCATCACAATTTCTCCTTAACATTAGGTGTAATAATATTTTCAATATTATTTTTATTCTGCAAAGTGACCTTTTCCTTTATACCCAAATGATTTAGCCAATAATTGACATCCTTATACCAACCCTGCTTGAGCCACAAGTGTTTTTGACTGGAGTTTGAAGGAACCTTAATAAGCATATGGGCTTCCATGTTCTTTATCTTATTCTTGTGAATTAAGTACCTAATCATAGAGATGCTCTCAATGGGGGGAATAATTGCGTCTATGAGAAGGATATTATATGGTGTATTGCCTTTAACTTTAGGTTATATGTTATAGAATGCTTCTGTATTTTCTCTATATTTCTTCACAATCCTATAGAGATGTTGGAGCCCCAAATTTAGCAACCATATAAGATTGCAACCCCAAATTTGACAACCATGTACGACAACAAGAGTAATAAAATTCTCACAAACGAGTTAAATCTTATACCAAAGGTAAAGTTCCACTAAATTACAAATATTTTTCAAGCCAATAATAAAATTTTCACCCTTTATTTATCCTTCTCTGAATACTTGTGATGAAGATCAATTATGATATACTAGTATGAAGTCACTTCCTATAGGATATTATCATCATACATGAAATTAGGGTAGGCAATCCTTTTCAATTTTATTATCGTAAGCTCTGGTATGTTAGTACTAATAGTCATATCTATATTGGGTAAAATTTCCTTTAGAATTTTTAGTTTCTTTTCAAGGCCATAGGACTCCTTACCATAAGAACACTTTCTCAAATATAAAGAAGAAGGATTATGACTATTTCACACAGATATGTGTTGACATGTGTTGCTTCTTCTAATCAACTTTCTATCTTGTCAATGTGTATAACAAAAAGGGTAGGGGTGTGGGACAACCTAGCTTAAATCTTATTATTACAACAATTAATTTCTTCCAAATATCTCTCAATGTTGTAAAGTTTCCAATAATATTGTCATTTAGCCTTATCACGATAACTCTCAACTTGAAAGAAACCTTTAGATCTTTTAATCTATTCTGAAATTTATTTCTTGGAACTATGTTAAGAGATTTTATAAAGTCAACGAAGAAACATAGGAGATTGGTTTTATTATTGTGATGCTCCTATACAACGATCCTAAGGATAACAAGGTCTTCAATAGTTGAATGATAGTTCCTAAATCCATCCTACACTTTAGCTCTCTTTTCTTGATTTGAACCATACATTGATCTTGTTTTCCAAAATAATTGCATATAACTTGGCTACAAGAAGGATAATCATAATTGTTCTATAATTAGAGGGAGTTTTTTTACACATACATTTACAAATATAAACAATGAGCCTTTGACTCTAGGGTTTTGGGAAACCCTAATTGAATCCTAAATTGGAGATCTTGTCAATGTATGAGATGTAGATAGGCCCTCCAATTTTAGGGTTTTTATTGGTATTTTATTTCTAGTTGGAAGCCTTCAATGTCCTTATATTTCCCTTTTTCAAGTTGGTTAACTCCAAATTCCATGTATTCTAAATAAAAATATGTTTTCATTGTAGAAATGGTTTGAATGCCATCCACAACACTAGGATATTTGTAAAGGTTTTAAGGTGGCACTTCCAATCCATCAAATGAAGCATATTGTTTTCTTTAGTTTCACAAGTTATAATTTGTCTCTATGATTTCTTAGGATCTATCTTAGCAAGGTGTAAAATCTTCTCTTGTTTCCTATTAATATGGCACCTTTTTTTTTCTTTTAATAAGAGATTTGTACTAATTTATCTTGCCAAATTTTGGGGACTCATTAGAAGCATCCCTAGTGGATTTTCTAGAAATTTTACACTCTTTATCATACCAAGGATTGGTTGTTCTATCTGACATCTTGATAGAGGACATGTTAATTAAAGTAGATAAGGTTATTATAAATTTATGATATAGATCTTCAATGTTGTCCTTAATTGATAGGAGGCTCAATTCACTATTTAAATCCTTTAATAGAAGATCAAAATCATTATTTTCAAATAGAAAGTGCTTTTTGTTATCATAATTATCTTCTATGGGGATTTTGTTCTTGAAAAACTTTAGAGTTAGGGTTAAAAGTCTATGATTTTAGTGAGGTTCATGCTCAAGATTGCTACCAAGCCTATGAATATGACCCATTAAGTTGGATTTAAACCAATTCATTATGTCATTGCAAATTATTAGATCTTAACAATTGCATACATCAATAAACTTGAACCTAAACAAATTCTTTGCAAGTATTTCAAGTTTATTTTGTATCTACTAGTGAAATCAGGCTCCCTCTCTAATTATAGAGGATTAGGTTTGAAATCATTCCTTAAGAGAATAGCTTGGTTACCTTATATTCTGGCTTGATCCTTCAGTTCTTAGACTGCAAATATCTTATTCTAAACCATTGTAATGACAATTTTAATCCAGAATGATTTTCATATAATGTTTTCCTCCAAATAAAGATTGGACAACTTCCATTTTTTTTTAAACTAATCACTCAAATTCTATAGGATAAAATTATTTTAATATAAAAATTGTTAAAAGTTTCTAGAAAGCATACAAAATCCTTACAAATTTGAATATTTTTACAAAAATATTGCAAAACATTTTATGGTTGACATTTTAAGAATTAGTAAGACCCACCAAGGTTTCTACACTTTAATATAAGTATGGATCCTTAATATTTCGAGATGTGTAATTCCTTAGGTGATCAACATGGAGTTGACATATCGAACTTAAAAACATTAATAACAATAAATAAAATATTGCGATATCCACCTTAAATAAAATATTTTTATAAAGAATAAATTTTTCAATGTCCATCTTAACTAAAATATTTTTATATCAAATTTATATATATAAAGAGAGAAGAAAAATTATTTATATTCTATGAGTAGGTGCTTTTTACATCCCACTATGAAAGAGATGTGTAAAAATATATTAACAATAAATAAAAATATTGCACTGTCTACGAGAGCTAAAATATTCCAATATAAACTTCATATATATATATATATAAACAATTGGAAGTTAAAAAAAAATTATGTCTTGTTAAAACATTTCAATGGTGTGTTTCTTAGTATGAGGGAGATGTGTCATTCCTTCCATCCTTAATATGGAGTTGACATATATATATATATATATATATATATATATATATATATATATATATATATATATATATATATATATATATATATATATAGAACTAGCATAAATCCATTTTAATTATGGATCTATCATATCTATAGATGGATCAAGTTTCTATATGTGAAAATATTTTTTGAATCGAAAAAACTTAAGAAAATTTTAGCACCTTTTGATACAGTCTGAGTGGGCGTGAAAATATTTTTTAAATCCAAAAAACTTAAGAAAATCTTAGCACCTTTTGATATAGTCTGAGTGGGCATTATCTAGATGAAGACTTTTACGTTGATGGTGATGCATAAAAACATTTAATAAATTTGCATGGATTATATTAATCTCTTAATTTACATTGATTATATTAATCTTCTTAATATTAATCTCTAAATCCCATTCCATGCATAAAAAGGAAACTAATAAATTTACATAGATTATATTAATCTTCTTAATATTAATCGTGAATTTACATTCATTATATTAGTCTTCTTAATTTTCTATTATCTGAATTTACTAGATGAGGGTTGATCACCTCCTTGAAGTATCTTAATTTTCTATTATCCTCTAATTCTTTATCCCACCGCAATTTCTCCTTAATATTAGGTGTAATAATATTTTCAATATTATTTTTATTCTGCAAAGTGGCCTTTTCCTTGATACCCAAATGATTTAGCCAATAATTGAAATCCTTATACCAACCACGCTTGAGCCACAAGTGTTTTTTACTAGAGTTTGAAGGAACCTTAATAAGCCTCTACCTTCCATGTTCTTTATCTTACTCTTGTGAATTAAGTACCTAATCATAGAGATGCTCTCAATGGGGGGGATAATTGTGTATATGAGGAGGATATGATATGGTGTATTGCCTTTAACTTTAGGTTATATTTTATAAAATTCTTATATATTTTCTCTATATTTCTTCACAAGATGTTGGAGCCCCAAATTCGACAACCATATAAGATTGCAGCCCCAAAGATATCATCATACATGAAATTAGGGTAGGCAATCCTTTTCAATTTGATTATTGTAACCTCTTGTATGTTAGTGCCAATAGTCATATCTATATTGGGTAAAATTTCTTTTAGAACTTTTAGTTGTTTTTTGAGGCCATAGGACTCCTTACCATAAGAGAAATATCTCAAATATAAAGAATAAGGATTATGACTATTTCACATAGATATGTGTTGACACATATTGCTTCTTCCAATCAACCTTTTATCTTGTCAATGTGTATGAAAAAAAGGGTAGGGGTGTGGGACAACCTAGCTTAACTCTTATTATTACAATTAATTTCTTCCAAATATCCCTCAATGTTTGTAAATTTTCCAATAATATTGCCATTTATCCTTATTACGATAGCTCTCAACTTGAAAGAAACCTTTATCTCTTTTAATCTATTCTGAAAGTTATTTCTTGGCACTATGTCGAGAGATTTTCGAAAGTCAACGAAGCAACATATGAGATTGGTTTTATTATTGTGATGCTCCTTTGCAATGATCCTAAGAATAATAAGTTTTTCAATAGTTGAATGATAGACCCAACCTACACTTTAGCTCTATTTTCTTGACTTGAACCATACAATGATCTTGTTCTCCAAAATAATTGCATATAACTTGGCTAAAAGAAGGACAACCATAATTGTCCTATAATTGGAGGGATTTTTTTTACACATACATTTACAAATATGAACAATATGAGGCTTTGACTATAGGGTTTTGGGAAACCCTAATTGACTCCTAAATTGGAGAGCTTGTCAATGTATGAGATGTAGATAGGCCCTCCAATTTTAATATCTTTATTGTTATTGTATTTCTAGTTGGAAGCCTCCAATGTCCTTAGCTTTCCCTTTTGCAAGTTGCTTAACTCCAAACTCCATGTCTTCTAAATAAAATTCTTCTTTCATTGTAGAAATGTTTTGAATGTCATCCAGAACACTAGGGTATTTGTAAAGGTTTTAATGTGGTACTTCCAATCCCTCAAATGAAGCATGTTGTTTTATTTAGTTTCACAAGTTATAATATGTCTCTATGATTTCTTAGGATCTATCGTAGGAAGGTGTAAAAGGTTCTCTTATTTCCTATTAATATGGCACCTTTTTTTTTCTTTTATTAAGGGCTTTGTATGAATTTATCTTGCCAAATTTGGGGGACTCATTAGAAACATCCCTAGTGTATTTTCTAGAAATTTTACATCTTTATCATACCAAGGATTGGTTGTTCTATTTTCATTTTTACTGGACATCTTGATAGAGGACATGTAAATTGAAGTAGACAAGGTTATTATAAATTTATGATATAGATATTCAATGCTATCCTTAATTGATAGGAGATTCAATTCATTATTTAAATCCTTCAATAGATGATCAACATCATTATTTTCAAATAGAATTTTTTTTTGTTATAATAATTATCTTTTATGGGGATTTTGTTCTAGACAAACTTTAGAGTTAGGGTTAAAAGTCTATGATTTTAGTGAGGTTCGTTCACTTGGATTTCAACCACTTCATTATGTCATTGCAAAATATTAGATCTTAACAATTGCATACATTAATAACCTTTGAAATCATTACTTAAGATAATATCTTGGTTAGCTCCTATTATGGCTTTCTCCTTCAGTTCTTAGAGTGTAAATATCTTATTCTAACCCATTGTAATGACAATTTTTATCTAGATTGATTTTCATATAATTTTTTCCTTCAAATAAAGATTGACCAACTTCCAAATTTTTTTAACTATTCATTCTATACGATAAAAGTATTTTAATATAAAAATTCTTGAAATTTTCTAGAAACTATACAAAATCCTTGCAAATTTGAATATTTTTACAAAAATATAGAAAAACATTGTATGGTTGACATTTTAAGAATTAGTAAGACTCGTTAAGGTTTCTACACTTTAATATAAGTAAGGATCCTTAATATTTCGAGATGTGTAATTCATTAGGTGTTCAACATCAAGTTGGCATATTGAACTTAAAAACATTAATAACAATAAATAAAATATTCCAATATCCAACTCAAATAAAATATTTTTATAAACAATAAAATTTCAATGTCCACCTTAAGTAAAATATTTTTATATCAATTTTATATATATAAAGAGAGAGAGAAAGTAATTTCTTTATATTCTATCAGTAGTAGGTGCTTTTCACATCCCACTATGAAAGAGATGTGTAAAAATATATTAATAATAAATAAAAATATGTCACTCTCTACCAGAGCTAAAATATCAACTTCATATATATATATATATATATATATATATATATATATATATATATATATATATATATATATATATATATATATAAACAATTGAAAGTTAAAAAAAAATATGTCTAGTTAAAACATTTCAATGGTGTGTTGCTTAGTATGAGAGAGATGTGTCATTCCTTCCATCCCTAATATGGAGTTGACATATATATATATAAAGAACTAGAATAAATCCATTTTAAGTATGGATTTTTCATATCTTTAGATGGATCCAGTTTGTACAAGTGAAAACATTTTTTAAATCGAAAAAAATTAAGAAAAGCTTAGCACCTTTAAGAATTTGATACAATATGAGTGGGCCTAATGGTTAAGAACATGTGTTTCTACCTAAGATGTCACAAATTCAAGTTCAAATCTAGAGGGGGGTAGGGTATGTATACCTCCTTAGACTTTAGTAGTCATTGATGGTGATGTCTAAAAACTCATATTGTAATAATAGATGAGGCATTATCTAAAAGAAGATTTTAACTATTGATGGTGATGGTGATACATAAATACATTTTTTAAATAAAGAAAAACTTCCCAACTTCATAAAAATGAAACTAATAAATTTACATGGATTATATTTATATTAATCTTCTTAATATTAATCAATAATATTACATTGATTATATTAATCTTTTTGATATTAATCTTTGAAATGTCATGAACATATGATTGTTCTAACCATTATACTAACAGATGAGGTATTAATCATTGATGGTGATACATAAAAACATTTTTTAAATAGAAAATTTTTAAGAAAAGCTTAAAGCCTTCATGAATTTGATCCCTCTCCATACATAAAAACTAAACTAATAAATTTACATAGATTATATTAATCTACTTAATATTAATCTATGAATTTACATTGATTATATTAATCTTCTTACTATTAATTTCTGAAGTCTAATTCCATGCATGCATAAAAAGGAAACTAATAAATTTACATGGATCATATTAATTTTCTTAATATTAATCTCTGAATTTGCATTGATTATATTAATTTCTGAAATCCCATTCCATGCATAAAAAGGAAATTAATAAATTTATATGGATTATATTAATCTTCTTAGTATTAATTTCTGAATTTACATTGATTATATTAATTTTCTTAATATTAATATCAATCTCTGAAATCTCATGAACATATGATTGGTCCAATAACTTAGGAGCAATTTTCTCTCCCTTGTTACTTTTAGGGCAGTAGCCAGCTTTTAAATTTCTGAGCATTTCTGTTGGTTTAAAATAGGGCAAAATCTCTGAGATAAGGTTTTGAAATGCATGGAATTTGACCCATGTCAAATTCAAACTAGCCTTGAAAATCTGGCCGGATTCAGGCCCATTTTTTTACCTGAAAAACGAGTATGTTTGCTCTGAAATTATTAGCTTATATAATGTCTAAAAACTCATATTATAAAATTTTATATTATAATAACAGACGAGACATTATGTAGATGAAGACTTTGACGGTTGATGGTGATAGATAAGAATTAAATAAGGCAATTAAATTCCAACTCCATTGAATCCTTACAGTGCTTGCATGCCCATGCATCAAAGCCATGGTCGCCTTCCATATTCCGCACAACTTCCAAGCCCACTGAATCCTTACAGTGCTTGCATGCCCATGCATTAAAGCCATGGTCGCCCTCCATATTCCGCACAAATTTCAATGGGGCATTCGACTTGATGGTCGCCCTCCATATTCCGCACAAATTTCAATGGGGCATTCGACTTGTCTGTCTGTTTCCAACTTGCATATTCCGCAGAATCGTTTCCATGGGGCATTCAACTTGTCTCTCTTGTTTCCAACTTTGAAACATCTACGCTCGACACTCTACCATCGCTCCAAGTTGGTACCTCATTTCTCATCCACCCTTCATTATTTAACCTGCCTTGAAGAAGAAGTCATCGAGGACTAGAATCTTCCCAAGACACAGTTGTTCCGTTTACAAGAAAATTAATTTCAACGACCAGCATGTGATGGCCGGCCACAAAAGCCGGCCGCGAGCTTTCACGAATCCAAGGCTCGCCATTCGAGGAAGTCGCACTTGTGTACAGATGTCCATACTTTTCGAGGCAAAAAGAATCGCCAACGAAATTGGACACGAATGATGATTAAAGTATGATGATCAAAGTGTGAAAAGCCATCGACTGTATAAGCTCATTTTCAAGGCCGTCGCTGTTGGAAGTCATTTTATGCAAAATGGCCGGTGCTGCAATGAAGGACTAACTTTATGGATGAAAGGACGGCTCAGATACAAGACGGTACGGTTAACCAATGAACAGTCTCACATTTGGTGGAGGATATATCTGGACCAAGCCAACAAAAAAGATTAGTTTCATTTTGAAAGATGTATGATTTGACATCTTTTTTGTTTTGTATAAATGACTTTCTTTTTCAAAGTCTATGATTTGACATCTTTTTCGTTTTTTATTAAAATGAAATTTTATATTTGATTTGATTGGAAATTGTATAAATGACTTTCTTTTTCAAAGTCTATGATTTGACATCTTTTTTGTTTTTTATTAAAATGAAATTTTATATTTGATTTGATTGGAAATTTATTTTTAAAATTAATTTAATACTTTAAAATATATGTCAATATAGTATTATAAGTATCATGGTTATTTTTATTCTCCATTAATAATTAAATTATAATAAATTTTATCATTTTTAAAATATGATAGTTTCACTCTTCCATTCCACATGACTCTTGATCAAATCTTGCAATCTTTCATGTGCTGAGAGTGTGTGGTAGTGTAATGATTTTTACTTGGTTGTTTGGCACACCCAAAATATTTCGTTCTAGAGCATACCCATACTATGTTCTAGGATGTGCGAGTCACACTCCTACTTGAATGCAATTATTGCTTACTTAGACAATTTTTAACAGAGTGTAACACTTAATCTTATTTAAGAATATATCCATGAACATAAGAATCTAAGAGAACAATTGTAGAACAAACGAGGACAAAGACAAAAATAGTGTAGGTGACACAAATTGTGCCTAAAACTCAGCTAAGTCTTGGATATTGTGAGACAATTACAATAAGAGCACTATCAGCTCGGTTTACAACATGGCATAGTCAAAAGACTCACCTCACCTCATCAAGAGACTCAATAAATAGATTTTTCCCACCAAGACTCTTTGTCACAACCATCTCTGCAACCACCTGTAATGCACCTCAGATGTGCCCACAAGTGCAGACTTGTTGTCCCTTTGTTACAACAGAATTTCACCAAGCTAACACAGATTTCGGTTCTGCCCCACACATGCCTCCACATACCGGCGTTTCCAGACTTGCCCAAAACCTCTCAAAGCATCTAACTCTTGGCTATTTGTCTCCCATCTTGGAAACTTTGCCTGAGTTTGTTTCCTCAAACTTTCCTCAGACTTATTCTTTTCAAATGATTGCCAAAAATGTTATATCTTCCTTTGGTTGTGTGCCTTTTCTTTTATATGGATTCCAAGGGTCACTTGTGTGAAACGCCATGTCTCTTAGGTGTGTCGCACCCTTTCGTTAACCCACTCTCAAATGAATAATTGTGATCCTTCGTGGACCTTATGTGCCCATCCAAGCCTGTATTCCCATCAACCATTTGTCTCTTGGATTGACATGCCCCATCCTCTGGTGCACGAACCTTGCCTTGTGTTCTCTCTCGTGATGATCATCGTGACTCCTCGTGGGTATGTCAATGGGCTCATCCACCTCTCCAATGCACCCATGTCACCAAACGCATACAAGTCCACTCCTTCGGCATGCTCCCAAGTTGCCCTGCTCTTAGTCAAACACAACCCAAGTCTCCATCCATCATTCTAAGGAAATTAAGGTGTCGTGCGCCCAATGTGCTCTTCCTTAAACCCAAACGTCTCTGTTTGTCAAAACGATAACTTCTTCCTTGTTCTCTTTGTTCGTTCTTTCACCGAATTTTCCCAAGGAACGCACATGTTTGGTGGGTGTCCTGAAAGACCTTACATCCTACTCCAATCGAAGTTGTTGTCATCCTTGGAAACATCTGTCAATATCTAGGTGTCTCTGCCCCATCTCCAAATCTCGTCACCACTCAACAACTAGTGTCTCCTCAAATGTTGTTGTCAAGACAAACTCTTTTCACAAATTTATGCAAAGTGTGCCCAACAGTTGGTTGATCTTGACCTATGATGTCTTATTTACTTCGTCTTTGTCGTTTTTGTGTCATGTACATTAGATCCTCTTGCATTTGGAACTTGTTCGGTGATAAATCCAACTGTCACATTCGTTTCTAGAGAAGGCATGTCTCCACATCCAACAAATTATTTTATGTTTGTCTCATCGTCAACCTGTCCAAATTTTCTTGGTCTTGTTGAGTTGCCCACTGTAATATTAGCCTGTTCATATCACTTAGCCAAACCCCTTCGTTTATGGACAAGGTCTTGCCCCTTGCAATAGTTTGGCAAGTTTCCCCCACAAGACATATGTCATTTCACAACTTCCATGTTTGAGTCTTTTGATGACACCTCCACTAGGAATCACCATTCGTGTTGCTTGCTCCTGATAGCATGTCTTTGTCTTCTTTGTTTGGAAGGAAGAGTGTACTCAATAGATTCCACCAAGGTTATTGGCGTACATTGTGTCTGACGTGTGATCCATTCACAAGTATCGCATGACCAAAAGAACTTCCTTCGTTGTACATTCCAACTCTTCAATTCATTTTTCAGTAAGATGGAAATCATGTATCCCCATGGCCTTTCGAGAAAATTTCACAATCGTTGTTCGATATCAGTCTCCATCTCCTACCTCTTCCACATATGTCTCCAAATATGATTGAGTAAGTTCCTCCACGCACTATCTTGGCTCAACACTTGGAGTCTATGTGGTGGCTAAGTCTACTACCCTATCCTCCACAACGTTCATAAACTATTGTTTATGAGTATTCACTTTGTGATGTTCCCCATTCCCCATGTCAGTTGAAGAGTCCAAATGTCTCTTATCCTCATGTTCATGGTTCTATGGACTCCTCAACTAACCAACCTTTCCCATGGTTGTCTTCATCGACATCTTCGTCACTATCAACCGTTTTTCCTATTTCTCTGGACTACTCAAAGATGTTGTGGTGTGGATTACTTCTCATTGTTGTGTCACGTTGCAAGGCTTGTCAGTGATCCCACTGACTCATACCAACCTGATCACATAAATCTTAGGTTCCCTTCTGAGATTCCTCTTCATCGTCAAGGGTGAGCTTGGTGTTCTGGCATCGTCCAAGAATACTAAGAGACTTTCGTGAATGAGTGGAGTCGCCTTCGAAAGTGGAAATCCAGGCCTAATATCATCACATGATCTTCCAATAAAGCTACCAATAGATCCATGTTTCCAAACGACTCCCCCTCTCCCAATGGTGTTTAATGAGCAATCCACATCACCGACATCGTTGTTGACTTCAACACTTTACATGTTCCAATGCATCTTTCATGTTTGTAATGAAGAAACTTTATGGCTCGTTCACTCAAAAAATTGTGCTTTTCTGCAGTGTCAACAAAGGATGCCATCTTCAGTCCACTTATTGTTGTGTCCACGAAGAAAAGTCCTTCAACTACTTCAATTTGTGAAAATTGTCCTTGACATCTTGTCTTAAACTCTTGCATGCATTCAACCAACGTCCCAATGACTTCATTCATTTATTCCATTGGTTTCTTCACTTGAACCCTCTCTACCAAGGGTTCTGACTCTTCCACTATTTGTGTGATTCCATTTGACAATTCCTAATAAAATTATTTTACAAATAGAGGTAACACTCGATCAACCTACCTTTCGTCACAATCGGTTTGGGTTCATTATTTGTTGTTGTGTTGCCTTCATGTTAGATGCTCTCCTCCCCGATTTCTTCCAACACAACCGATGAAAAAGTCTCAGTCCTTCTTGTCAATGCCTTCAACCTATTTATATCGAAATTTGTCTATGTCTCGAATTTGTCCATCCTCTCCAAATCCCCTTTTACTTTCTCGAAATTATGAGTTACAATGTCTCTCTTGAACTTCCAAGCTTCGTCACTTGCACCATCCATTTTGTTTCTCGACCCTTGTCACTCGTCCTTCTCAAGAGTTTTGTGCAACTCCTCCACACCATGGCAAGTTTGCAATGAGTCTTCCATTCATCTACACAGTCAAGTGCTCAATTCACCCTCACCAAATTTTCCCTTGGTGTGCGTATGCACATAGGGATGTTCTCAAACCACCTGTGACAAAACAACCCACCTTTTCGAACCATTCACAAAGGTTTGTGCCCAATTTCCTCTACGTTCAACTTTGTGTTCAGGTCCGCCACAAGTTTTGCGATAGTCCTGCATTCGTCCACATTTCCCAAGTGCTTGGTTCACCCATGGAACTCAATGCTTTTCCTACACAAGGGGTTCACCTAGGTACAAGTACAAGTCACGACTTCGTTCACAACCTGATTCTTCACTTCTATCACAAACCACCAAGTCTATGCACAGGTTTCCTATGCGATGGTCCAGTCCGTCAAATCCTCACCAAGACTATGCCAAAACTATTTCACCAATAAGTGTGCACCTCCTCCACCACTATTATGACTACAATAGCGGTGAGGAGCACCAAACCATTTCTCAAGTTTTCTCTCATACCACCTGTCACGACCTCGCAGTACGCTTGATCATATGTTGTGATCATTCACCTCCTCAGTGTGTGAAACACTGCGACGATTCTTACTTGCTTTCTTGGCACTCGAAGAATAGTTTTTCCATACTATTCCTCTTCACATAGAACATACCCATACTCCATTCTAGGCGAACGACAAGTCAAACTCCTACTCTATTGGAACTCTTGCTTACTTAGAAAATTATTAAAACAATTTAACACTTACTCCTATTTATTAATACATCCAGGAACATGAGAATCCAGGAGAACAAATGCGGAAGAAATTAAGACAAACAT
>CBVK0100217991.1:0-10506 GCA_900067695.1 Picea abies | reverse complement strand
ACATGGCACAGTAAAACGAATCCTCACACCTCGCCAAGACACTCAATAAACAGATTCATCCGACCAATATTCTTTGTCGCAACCACCTGTGGTGCACTTCAAACGTTCCAAAAATCACATTTTTTTTTCCCTTCATTACCGTAAACTTTCACCAAGCTAACATACATTTCGGTTCTTCCCAACACATGCCTCCACAGACCCGTGTTTCCAAACTTCCCCAAAACCTCCCAAAGCGTCCAACTCTTGAATACTTGTCTTCCATCTTGGAAAATTTTCCTTAGTTTGTTGCCCCAGATTTGCCTCAGACTTGTTCTCTTCAAATCCTTGCCAAAAATGCTATTGTGTGCCCTTACTTTTATATGGGCTCCAAGAGTCACTTGTGTGAAACATCATGTCTCTTGGGTGTGTTGTGCCCTTTCACGAACCAACACTCAAACGACTCGTTGTGCCCTCCATGGACCTGGTGTGCCCATCCAAGCCCATATGCCCATCAACCATTTGTCTCTTAGACCAACACGACCCATCTTTGGTCACGTACCCCTTTCCTTGTGTGCTCTCTCATGTCGATCGTTGTGACTCCTCATGGGTGTGTCGATGGGATCGTCCAACCTCTCTAGTGCACCCATGTCGCTGAGGGCAAATGGTTCGACTCTTTGGGCATGCTCCCAAGTTTCCCCACCCTTAACCAAACACAACCCAAGTCTCCATCCATAGTTCTAAGGCAAGTAAGGTGTATGCCGCCAGGATGCCACACATCACCATCATGTGCCCAAGGTGCTCCTCCTCATGCCCAAACATCGTCATTCACCCAACCAATCATTTTTTCCTTGGAAGGGAACGCGTGAACTCGATAAATGTGGTGGAAAACCTTACAAATAAAATGATGAAATAATTTTTTAAATTAATAAATAAAATTCATATATATTGTTATTTTAATTAATAAAAAAATTATAAAAAAAAAATATTATTTTCATATTAAATATATATGATTTAAATATAATTAAAATATTAAAATTATTAAAAAAATAAAATATTTAAAAATAATTAAACAATAAACTTCAATCAAGTTAGAGAATGAACTAGCTTCATTAATCGTGGAACACGGATTTCCAAGAATAGCTTCTTCTCTTCTTTGTAATTGAGTCAATTAGGCTAACTCCTCTATCTCCCTCCTTGGCTAGGGAGTTTGAAGGGAAGGCAATGGATAAAAAATGGCCAACCAATGCTATAAAGGAGGGGATTGATTGCTCTCAATTAAACATTAATTGATAGCAATCAATCCCCTCCTTTATAGCATTGGTTGGCCATTTTTTAGTGGAATAGAGTATGCCAATAAATATTCTCCTGGTTCTGGTTGAATTCTCTGTTACACACTATTACTACTTTTCTAGATAACGATACTTAAAGGTCGCCCAAGATTCGATGCAGCGTCAGTTGAAACTTCTGAATTCATTCTGTTGAAACTTCTGAAATATATCGCTGCAAATATCAAAGTCTTACAGCGTCAGTTGAAACTTCTGAATTCATTCCGTTGAAACTTCTGAAATATATCGCTGCAAATATCAAAGTCTTACAAAGGTATTCACATCACAAACTTCTGGTTCCTAAAACGGATGTTACAAACTTTTCGTTTATAAAAGTTTCTATTTATTTTAAAAAAATAAAATAAAAACTTGATACCTTTAAAATTCTATTTATTTTAACGATAATGGCTAACATTAATATCTTCATTATATAATAAGTTGTATCTTGTTCTAGCCATAGTTTCCATCATTGGGTATAAGTTGCATTTTGTTCTAGCTATAATTTGCTCGAGCTAATCAATAGGACGAGAGAATCTGCAGTTTCCTCTACACAATACTGTATTCCATTGCGCATGTTCTCCGAATGTATCCATTTTATACTAGAATAAATATTAGTTCATAGAATTATGTGCGAAGGCCCTCCTATTTATTCTGTTCATTTTATGGTGCATGGTATTGTGCACCAAGAAGAAAAAATAGTTCATGGAATCATTTGCCAAGGAGCGTTTTTTTTAAATGTTCATTATAAAATTACTTTCAAAATTATATATTTCTTTTATTCACATTTTACTATATAAAATATGTACTTTATTCACATTTTACAATAAAATATGCATTTTATTTAAGCATTGTTATTTTAATCATATTTATTTTATTTACATTTTATTCTTATTCTAATTACATTTATTTTATTTACATTCTATTTTTTACATTTTTTTTCCATATTTATTCTCATATTTATATTTGCATTTTATTGTAGTATGTTTTTTCTTATTCAATTTTTACATGTAATATAATTTAATTTTACTTTTAACATTAAAGTTTTTTACATTGTATAATTTTAAAAATCAATGCATTCAAGTGTTATGCATTGTATAGTTGTTAAAATCAAACCACATTATTTGTATTTTATCATAGTCCAAGTCTAATCAATGCATCAATTTATTTGAATTTTGTATTTTCTTATTGTTCAAATCAATGCATCAAATTATTTGGAGTTATGCAGTGTTATTCTTGAAATTTACATAAAAAAAAACTATACTTATAACTTAATAACATATGAAAAACCCAAAATATGATGAATCTAATACTTTTGATTGGTTGATAACACCAACAAAAAAAAATACATTAACAAACTTAACCTTATGACAAACAAGTTGTATATCAATTATATAACAACTTAAAACATACTACTTTCACACTTTATCATTATTCTACTAAACAACTATTTATCACTTATATTGAGTACTAAGCCTCCATTCAAAAGTTCTTATAAAATATCTTAACAAGCTGTCATGATAATTTTGTACGTCTAATTTAACTTATGGAAAAATTGATGTATTTGTAATTTATTTAGATTATATATTAACTAAACAATTCTATCAATAAAAAAATTTAATATAAACATATTTAAATTATTACATGTTAAATTCAAAACCAAATCACAATAAAAAATAATGAAGCATAATTTATGATTAAGTAGTATATATATAATATGAAATTTTATTATTATAAGAAAATAATATTCTTTAAAAAATAAAACATTTTTTTCCTTATAACATTTCAAAATAAAGCATATATATGACAATTTAATTTAATATTCCATTTATATATGAGAATTTCTATAAATATGTCCATCATATATATATATACTAAAATTCAATTTAATATTTTAATTTGTATATGAAAATTTCTATAAATATTTCCATTACAGTATATATAATGGTAAGGATCAATAATTAAATTGGTAGGAAACTTCTAAAATAATTGTGAATTTAGAATGTTGTTAGAGTTTTGTTTGAGAGTTTATTTTACAGTCTTGATTTATTTTTTGGGTGGTTTGAGATCTACAATCTTAGTAATTTGATCTAATCCTATTGTTGATATTTTAAGTTATAAATGTAATGGAATTCTCTCGTTGAATGAATTTTTATTTATGAGCATTGTCTCACTTGAAGTGTGTGATCAAGTGGAGTTGTTTTAATTGCAATTTGTGTGAGGAGTTGTTCCCTAAAATTGCTCAAAAATCCCAACCTGTAAGTGATTTTCTTAAGCTGACATTAATATTCGAGGTATTAAATGTGTTTTTAGAATTTTTTAATTATAAAGTATGTTGAATCCTCTCATTGATTCTTATCTAAATGAATCCACCAAACTTGATGGCGAAAATTATGTTGAATCCACCAAACTTGATGGCGAAAATTATGTTAACTGGAAATTTAAGTTGATAACGATACTTGAGGCATATAATATGTGGATGATTGTGAAAAGAGATGAGCCAAAGCCCACAATTGTTGCCTCACTTCCAAACTGGGAGAAATGGGAAAGGAAGGCGGAAGTGTTGTTGTGAATGTCTATAAAGGATATCATCATTCCTCATATAAGAGAAAATAAGACTTCCAAACAAACGTGGGTGTTCTCAAAGGTTTGTATGAAACCTCTAATGCAAACAAGAGCTTATTTATAAAAACTAAGCTTTTATCTATCAAAATGGAAGCCAATAAAAGCATCATTAATTTTGTATCCAAAATTAAATATTTAAGTGATAAATTGGGTGATATTGGTGAAAAGGTTTCCAATTGTGATTTAGTAACTATCACTTTCAAAGGTTTAATGAAATAATATAAAGTTTTTATTTCATCACTCTCTGTTAGACCAACACCCCTTACTTTTGATGAATTGGTTGGAATTCTTCTTCAAGAGGAAGAGAGAATGAAGAATTATGATTTGGACTCAATTTGCTCAAATTTGGCATTGATTGCAAGAGGAAAAAGATCATACAGAATTAAATTGTGGGACAAGAACATAGGAAATTTTCAAGCATAGAAGAAAGGTATGGCACATCCTGATTCTTATGTTAGGACAAATATTGAATGTGAATATTGTGGCAAACCCAGACTTCATGATAAATATTGTTATATAAGAAAGAATCATGAGTCCAATCAAAGATATAAAAGGCATAATGGAAATTTTGTGCATAAAGACACTTTAGTCAATGATGGATTTAAAAATATTAAGTTATTTATTTCTGAAGCTGCATTGCCTGATGAAACTGATGATGAGAATGCATGGTTCATAGATTCTGGTGCTTCAGCCCATATTTCCTGTCATAAAGAATGGTATGATGAATATTATGAGAACATTGATGGTGCAAACATTTATTTAGGAGATAATAGATCACATAAATTTCATGGCTATGCAGTAATAAGTGTGAACTTACCTAATGGACAATTGAGATAGATTCATGATGTGATGCATGTTTCTAGTATTAAAATGAATTTAATATATGTTTCAACTATCAATGGTAATAGTCCCCGAGGTGTAGGACATTCGGCGACGGAGTGTGCTGTTAAGGTGCTCCGTGATGTTAAATTCACCGGTTCAAAACCTGCGGGGACAAAAAATCCATCCATGTTAAGGGTTGGTGTGGCTTAGGATGGGTGCGATCCCCAGGTTATTTTGACGAGTTAGATGCCACTGAGTCACATTTTCTCAGCCACAGGTTAGTCCCACATGTCATGGACAAACTAACAAACAAACAAAAAAACTATCACTAATAATAATTTAAAAGTGGAATTTCGTAAATTGATGTGTGTTGTAAAATATGTCTAGGACCACTACATGATTGTTTCCATAGGAACTAGAGTTGATGGATTGTATAAGTTAGATGTGACAATGAACTGTCATGTTGCATTGGTATCCAAAACAATGTCAACAAAAGAGTTATTCCACCACAGGTGTGGGAACCTCAATTATAGTGATTTGATCTGTTATTGCAAAGAAAAACAATGGTAGAAGGTCTTCCTGTAATGAAGAATGACCATTTCCAATGTGAAGCATGTGCGCTTGGTAAGTAGTATAGAGAGGATTTTCTCATACATAGAGAGAAAATACAAACTGATATACTTGAATTAATTCATATTGATGTATGCAGACCTATGCAAACTAGGTCATTTGATGGTGCTTCATACTTTCTTATTTTTGTTCATGATAGATCTAGATATACTTGGGTCTATTTCATAAGGAGAAAAAAGTGATGTATTTGAGTATTTTAAAGAATTCATAACTATGGATGAAAAACAGATAGTAAATGTATTAAAATTCTCATATCTCATCAGGGTGATGAATATACATCAGGGGCATTTAAAAGTTATTGTAAATTTAATGGGATCCAACAACAATTTACAGTACCTCATACACCTTAGCAAAATGGTGTTGCTGAGAGAAAGAACAAAACACTGGTGGAGTGTGCTCGTAGTATGCTTCAAGGTAAAAAAATTTCTAATGTTTTTTGGATAGAAGCCATTAATATTGTTGTTTATTTAAAGAATCAAAGTACAACTAAGAAATTAGATTTTCAAACTCCTTTTGAGGTTTTTCATGGTTATAAACCTGATGTTAGTCACTTAAGAGTGTTTGGATCCATTGTGTTTGCACATATTCCTAAGGATGAGAGAAGAAAACTTGATGCAAAATCAATCAAGTCTGTTTTTATTGGGTATTGTACTGATAAAATAACATACAAATTGTTTGATCCTAGTACACATAAATTGTTTTCTAGTAGAGATATGGTGTTTCATGAGAATGGAGATAGAGGTGATACAATGAATGATGTTGATGCTTGGCATATTTCTAATGATAATAGGGATCATATAAAAATAGATGCAATGGTTAAACATGAACAAGAACAAGTACATGTTCAAGAACGGAATGAGATTAGTACGGAAACTTAAAGAACTCATGATATGCCAACTGGAGAAGAGTCACCACAGAGAAGGAAAAGAGATGAAAGAAGTGAAGGACCAAGGAGGTCATCAAGACAAACTCAACCACCTATAAGGTTTAAAGATTATGCATTGATGTCATAGGTAATGAATGTTGCAGAACCTGTAAACTATGACCAAGCTAAAGAACATGAAGAGTGGATAAATGCTATGAATGAAGAATATGACTCTCTTATGAAAATTCACACATGGGAATTAGTGGAATTGCCTAAAAACAAAGTACTTATTGGAATCAAATTGTTGTACAAATCTAAATTTAAAGAAGATGGTAACATTTATAAATATAAGGCAAGATTATTTGCAAAAGGATATTCAAAAAAGGAAGGAATAGATTATGATGATACTTTTTCACTAGTAGTTAAATTGAATACAATTAGATTACTGATTGCTTTAGCTACAAAATATAATTGGAAAATACATCAATTAGATGTCATATCTTCTTTTCTGAATGGTGATTTGAAGGAAGAGGTTTATTTGGTTCGACCTAAAGGTTTTGTGAAGAAGGGCCATCAACATCTAATCTTTAGGTTAAGGAAAGTCTTATATGGTTCGAAATAGGCACCGCAATCATGGTATGTAAATATTGATTCATTCTTTTATCATAAAGGCTTTTTGAAAATAAAGAGTAATCTTAACCTATATATTAAGAATGATGAATTTGGAAAGGTTGTTTGAATATATTTATATGTGGATAATCTCATTATTATAAGAACTGCACACAAGTTAATTGATGAGATTAAAATTCAGTTGTCTCAAGAATTTGAGATGAAAGACATCGGTGAATTTCATAATTGTTTAGGACTTGAAGACTGAAGGGAGCCTGATAAGACATTGATTACAAACAGCAAATACACAAAAAAAGTTCTTAAAAAGTTCCATTTGAGTGAATGTAAAACAATATCAACTCCCTTAGAACAAAATGCAAAGTTATACAATGATGATGAAACTAAAAAATAAATGACACTTTATATCATCATTTGGTGGGAAGTTTGAACTACCTCACCACTACCACACCAAACATTGCATACTCAATCAACATCCTTAGCCAGTGCATGGGTAAGCCATAATCTTATTAAGGGAGATTTCATTATAGAATTTTTCATGTGCATAAGAGAAAGAGACGGGGACTCTATAAAGACATGTTATGAGATAAATTTACTAATAAATTGTTTATACCTTATTGTCTTGTGGGCGCTTGTTTCAAGGAAGCTCATCATAACTATGTTTTTTAAAGTAGTCAAGTGTTATGCAACGCTTTAGGATGATATTTGATGAATAAATTTAGAAGTTTCAAAGATCGCTATTGTTTCTTTAAAATAAAGACATGTTGTTAACCCTCTTGTATAAAATAAGTTATTTCATAGCACTGTCTTCTACTATGCGAGTTATTGAGAATGTGAGTGTCTTCTATTATGCCTGCTTTAAAATAAAGACATGTTGTTAACCCTCTTGTATAAAATAAGTTATTTCATAGCACTGTCTTCTACTATGCGAGTTATTGAGAATGTGAGTGTCTTCTATTATGCCTGCTTTAAAATAAAGACATGTTGTTAACCCTCTTGTATAAAATAAGTTATTTCATAGCACTGTCTTCTACTATGCGAGTTATTGAGAATGTGAGTGTCTTCTATTATGCCTGTTATTGATAATGTGAGTCAGCACTATCTATATTAGAGGGTTAATAACGGTTTGAGGCCAGTTAAATCAACCGATTTACTGTTTTCAATACAGCAACCTATGAATGAAGTGAGGGGAATGGCAACTAAATAAATCAACCATGCAATGAAAATATAGAAATGCACTTACTATCTTAAATATACCAATCAACCATGCAATGAAAATATAGAAATGCACTTACTATCTTAAATATACCAACTTATGAGGGAACTGAAATGCAATGAAGTCATCTATCTTGTAATATGTTTTTGAAGTGAAACGAAATGAAGTTATCCCTCTTGTACTATGTATTTTTTTAATTGACAATGTGATTATAGAGTTGTTAAAATAATTATTTAAATTCATATTTAAAGGAAGAATTGAAATTATATATTGAAGTAAATAAACACAAAAACTAATCTTTTAGATTAAAAATAGAAACCATTAATTCATTAAACTAAATTATAATAATAATATTACATAAATAATATATAAATATATATGTTTTTAAAATAATTTTATATTTAAGATTTTTCTCTTCATTTCTAACCTTATGTCACTCCTGTGAAGAAGGGTCTACATATACTAACTATAATGTAAAATTTGGAGCTGAACTAATACCTTATTGGATTCTGTTACCTTATTGGATTCAAATATCAGATTCTTGAATTCTCTTCATTATCCAATTGGATATCCAAGTAAAAATGTCAATTATAACTACCACCCTTGAGGAAGAAAACCCAATAAACATGTCAGATTTTCTATCATCATTCATCACTTAATCATTCATCACTTATAGACAAACAACATTTTCCATCTCTATAACAATAAAGTTTAGATTATGATCTTCATTATCTTTTAAATAAGGTTTTTCTTTTTTTGTCATATTTTAGATGTGAGTTTTTGTCATTTATTCCATTTTCAATAAGAGTGTGAATAGAAACAAAAAAAAATTGTAGCTGTGAGTGTTGTTAAAATAGTTTAATAATGTTATGATAATCCAAAATTTGAACCCATTTAAAATTACCTCATTATATGGAATATGTGAAATAACCTAGTTGTTTGGATGCAATTTCCAAAAGTATTGGAAATATATTTGTGAACTAATAAATTTCAAAATTGAAGGAACAAATTTAGGAGTCTAACTTAAAATAACACTTTTTTTTTGAAACATATTGAAAAGATTGAAGTCTACTCCAAAACTAAGAACCCTCTTCTAAAACTTTTTGATAATCAATTGTACTTTCAATATTAGAAATAAAGAAATCTTTAAAGAAAATATAAACCTCACAATGCTTTGTCTTTTGGAGAGTGTATGTAGTTTTTTTTGAGTTACAAATTATAAAAGATAAAGTATCTCCACCAATTCACTCGAATGACCTTTAATAGTACATTGTGGTAAGAGGAATAATAACTCTTAATTCAAATTTAATAGTACATTGTGGTAAGAGGAATAATAACTCTTAATTCAAATGTTAATTATTATTATGACAAAATGTATAGATTATCTATTATATACATACCAGTATTATATATATATATAATTTATATTAAGAAAAAAAAACTGATTATTTATTATCATATAAATAATTTATATTAAAAAAAAATCAGATTTAATGATTTATATGATTGAGAAGTTAAAATATCATTATATAAAAAAACAACTCATCAAAAATATGATATAAATCTGATTCATATTAAAAAATAAAATAAAATTTAATAATTTATATGAAAAAAAAGTTAACATATCATTATATAAACACAACTTACCAAAAATATGATATAAATCAAAATAGCACTAAAGAATCCATTTCACTATTACAAATTCCTTACAATAATTACAATATATTGTTATTACTACAGTCAACAAACCATATCAATATTAGTGGACACTATCATATCCTTTGTCTTCCGTGACAGTTATTTTGTCAAATACACTCAACAAATCGTATCAATATTAGTGCACACTATCATATCCTTTGTCTTCAATGATAGTTATTTTGTGAAATACACAAAATCTTAACATGAAATTAAAATAATTCATGTGCCCAATGCTCAACGATGGCAAACATAACTAAAACTATACTATCAACTTATTCTTGGAATTATGGATCCCAAATCTGCAATTTGCTTTATCGATCCCAAATCTACAATTTGCTTTCTTGAGTTGCCGTTGCTCCCATGCTTGAAAACGTATTACTCATAATTGAACATGTTATTTGGTTTGACCTCTTCATTCCTAATGATTTTCAATTTGTTTCCATGCGTGGACTACTTATTAGAATTGGTTTGACCTTAAATTTCATTACTCATCCAAAGTTTTACATGAGTTAACTTTTTTTTTCATAGTAAATTTTTCCATAGTTTTACTTTTGTGAATTTTTTTTATGTAACATCCCACTGTGGCGCATCGAGCGAACTTATTCTTTGAGGACATTTACTCGTAAGTGATCCGAATTATTATGATATCAAAACTTTTTGATTTTGATTATAAGGCGTTATGGGTTGATGACATGTTGTTTTACTGCATCGACATAGACATG
>CBVK0100217931.1:0-10602 GCA_900067695.1 Picea abies | reverse complement strand
ATAGACAAGTCTGATATGAATGGACATATGAGCTATTTTCTTGTCCTCTTTTTCTGTATAGACAAGTCTGATATGAATGGACATATGAGCTATTTTCTTGTCCTCTTTTAATGTATAGACAAGTCTGTTTGAATGGACATAGTTTACCAAGTTGTCAGTATGATCTATTTTGTGTTTTATTTCTAGGCAGATTGGATATTTAGTAATTTTCCTTTCTATACATCAGGCTTTTAATGGGTCCAATAGCACAAGAACAGCCTAGAGGCCATCTCTTCCTGTTATAATGTAATTTCTGGAAGTCACTCTAAAATGAAACGGCTTTCAACCTAGTCCTCGACACTATGGTAGTATTATGACCAAAGTTTCAGGATTCTGATCTGTAAACTGCCGTGGATATTCCACTGGAATAGTTCGTAACAATAGATCTTGTAATATTCTGAAATCTTTTGTTATGCAAGTTTATTTCCTTAGATCTCAGATTTATTATCACTTGTTTATTGCTCAAATTTATGAAAATAACTGAAATTTGAAAATGAAAGACCAAGAAAATGAACACACCATCCACAAATGAACACGAGATGTCTCTTAGGAAACCTGATATGGGAGAAAACCTAGCTAGAAGGTGAGGCTTATGCTCTTCTCTTTTTTTTTAAGTTATGAAAATGCAAATACAAAGAAAGGGGCATTCATTATGGAGTTTCCTATGACACTGTAGCCTCAATGGATGCTACAAAATCTTCTTTCTCCTTGTTGGGTATGTGTTATATTCGATTTTTTTTGCCTCGAGAAATGTGTCGCATTTTTGCCTCGTTTTTCATGTTTCCTTGATTTTCGTGTCCATTGTTGGGCAGTTTTTCGGCACAAGGTTTTTTGCCGATGGTTTTCTATTTCCGGTTAAGGAATTAGGGTTGTTGACTAATCCAGGTCATTGGATTAGGGTTTTGGATGTCATTGGATCTTATATGTATATTGTATTGTAAACAATGTATGACGTGAATGAATATAGAATATGTTGGTTTTCCTGGTTTGGGTTTCCAGGGGAAAAATATTTGTGTAATGTGTGTATTTTCCATTGTATCTTTTCTATTTTTTATTGAAAATCTGTTCGTAGTAAAATATTGTACAAGGTTAAAATCTACATTTGGTATCATAGCAATTATTGGCTTTAGGGGGACTCCTTTGTGGTTAGGGGATTGGATCAGGACTATGATAAGACTTGTTATGGTTGGAGATCTGTGGTATTGATTCTTTAGGTGAACAGAAATGAAAAGCAGTTCAAAAATAGAGATCGATAAATTTAATGGGAAAAGTCTTGAGTTGTGGAATCCCAAGATGGAATATCTATTGGTAGACAAAGATCAGTGGGTCACGGTGGATCCAAGTACTATACCTACAAGAATGTCAAAGGATGACTGGAAAAAGTTGGATTGAAAGGCGAAGAGCAAATCCGATTGTGTCTCTTAGATTCAATATTACTAAATGTGTCAAGGGAAGATGCAACCAAGGAGTTATGGGATGAGTTGGGGAACTTGTATCAGTCTAAGTCCCTGGTAAATAAACTGTTCCTGTAGAAAAATACGTATAACCTGAGGATGAGAGATGGAGACTCAGTGAAAGAGCATATAAATGCCTTCAACATTATGGTAAGTCAATTGTTATCTGTTGAGATTAAAATTTCAGATGAAGATAAGTGTATCAATTTATTGTGCTCTTTACTAGACTCGTGGGATAGTCTAGTTATGGCCATTGGTAGTAATACAACTACCTTGAGTTTCGATGATGTGGTCTCATCCTTGTTATCATAGGAGATGAGACAAAAGAGCATGGAAGGATAGAGCACATATGCATTATTTTCAAGAGGGCGCTCCTAGGAAAGTCCTCATGTGGGAGATATAAGTTTAAGGGAAAATATAAATATCCTAGAAATTTTGTAAAGGTGTGCTTGAGATGTGGAAACGAAGGACACTTCAAGAAGAAATTTAGATCCAAAAGCGTTGAGAAGGTGAAGGGATATGAAGGTGCTCCCTATACAAAATAAAATACCTTCAAGGAGGAAGGAGGGGATGTGTACTTGGATTATTCAAGCACACATGCAGATCATGAGGCATGGTTGGTTGACTTGGGTGCATCCTTTCATATGACTCCCCATAGGGAGTGGTTATGTGAATATGAAAGGTATGATGAAGGTAATGTTTTCTTAGGTGATGAATCGACAACCATAATCGTAGGATGAGGAAAATTCAAGTTGAGGCTCATAGATGGAAGGATTAGAACACTTCTCAGTGTTCTGCACATCTCAGGATTGGCCAAAAATTTTATTTCTATAAGAAAAATGGACGATGCAGGGGTAAAAACAATATTTGAAAGAGAAGCCTGCAGGATGGTTCGAGGAGAAATGGTGTTGCTGAAGGGAGTTCATATTGGAACTCTATATAAGTTGCAAAGAATCACTATTAGTAATGGGTGTAATAGTTCCATTTTTCCTAATATTGGAGCTGAAGATGAAAAAAATCCTATAGTCTCTAGAGAAAAGGTTATGTTGTGGCATCAAAGATTGGGGCATATCAGGGAGAAGGGATTTCGAATACTACATGGTAAAGGTATGGTTGAATGTATATCTAACTCCTCTCTGAATTTTGATTTCTGTGAACATTGTGTATATGGAAAAAAGAGTCAGGTATGATTCCCCTCTGGTGCAATGAGGGCAGAAGGAATTTTACAACTAGTGCATAGTGATGTGTTTGGACCTGTGTCAGTTCCATCATTGGGAAAATATTAGTACTATGTCTCTTTTATAGAAGAGTTCTCAAGGAATACTTGGATATATTTCCTTAGGAAGAAATCTAAAGTCTTTGACGAGTTTAAAGAGTTTAAGGCTCTTGTTGAGAATCAAACAGAGAAAAAAATTAAGGTGTTGAGGATGGATAATGGTGGAGAGTTCTACGAGGATGAATTTGAAGAATTATGTAAGAAATGCAGCATAGAAAGGCAGAAGACTACTCCTTATACACATCAATAGAATGGAGTTGCAGAAAGGATGAACATGACGTTGATGGAAAAAGAAAGGTACATGTTCAATGGTGCCAGGTTAGGGAAAGAATTCCGGGTAGAGGCGGTGGGTAATGCATGTTACCTGGTCAATCGATCACCCTCATCAACACTATATGAAAATACTCCACACAAGGTATGGACTAGTAAGAAATCCTCTCTCACAAATCTCAAGGTATTTGGTTGTGAGGCCTATTTTTATGTTCCAAAGGAAAACATGAGTAAGCTAGATAAGAAGGATGAAAAGTGTATCTTTATTGGGTATGAAGATGGTCTCAAAGTTTATAATATTTGGAACCCATAAACTAAGAAGGTTGTGTATAGCCAAGATGTGGTATTTAGAGAAATGAAGGATGTTGTCAAACAAGAAGTCCTACCAAGTAAGGAAGAACCAGAGAAAATAGAGTTGAGCCAAAGGATGATGAATCCGACTCTACAAAAGAACATGAATCATAAGAAGAAGATCCTCTTACTTGAGTATTGAGGAGATCAGTGTGGGAAAAAAGGCTACCAGAAAGGTATGCCCCATCTAATTTTTGTTCAAAATTTTCTTTTTCCATTATTGATGATTATCCTAGAACTATTAGGGAGGTAGTAGATTCAGAGGATGGAAAACTCTGGAAAAATTCCATGGTTGAAGAAATGACAGCCTTGGATAAGAATGAGGCTTGGGATCTAGTGGAGTTTCTAATTGGAAGAAATCCCATTGGTAGAAAATGGATAATTAAAAAGAAGTTGAATGTAGAAGGAAAAGTGGAGAAATACAAAGCTCGATTAGTATTAAAGGGTTATTCCCAGGTTGAGCGAATTGATTTTGGTGATATTTTTTGTCCTGTTGCCATGTTCACTTTTATTAGATTTATGTTATATGTTGCTGCTGCATTTGGTTTTGAAGTATACCAAATGGATGTGAAGACAACATTCCTACATGGGGATCTGGAAGAAGAAATCTACATGAAGCAACCATAAGGCTTTGATGTGAAGGGAAAGAAGGAGCTAATATGTAAGCTAAAAATTTCCCTGTATGGTTTAAAACAATTGCCAAGGATGTGGTAAAAATTTTGATACTTATATGTTGGGACTTGGCTTCACAAGAAGAAAAGAGGATCACCGTGTGTATTTTAAATTAATTGGTGATCATTTGATTTATTTGGTCTTGTATGTGGATGACATGTTTTTGATAGGAAACAACAAGGATAATATCCAAGATGTGAAAAATCATTTGTCCTCTGAATTTGACATGAAGGATCTTTGTGCTGTAAATTTCATTTTGGGCATGGAAATTAAAAGAGATCGGAAAAACATGAAACTCTGGTTAAATCAGAGAAAATATGTGGAGAAAATATTGCAGAGGTTTAATATGAAGGAATGTAAATCGATCAGGGTCCCTATTCTTGCAGGTGTAAAGTTATTTTTGGATCAGTGTCCCAAGACAAGAAGAGGAGGAAGACATGTCTTGTGTTTCATATGCGAGTGTGGTTGGAATTTTGATGTATGCAATGGTTTGTACTAGACCGAACATTGCACATGAAATGGGAGTTTTGAGAATGTATATGTCAAAACCAGCGAAGGAGCATTGGACAACAATAAATAGGGTTTTAAGGTATTTGTGCGACACTTCTAGCTATGGATTGTGATACCAAGGAAGACCAAGATTGAACAGAGTGTTGGACATACATGGCTTTGTGGATGTATACTGGGTTGGAGATCTGGATCCTAGGAGATCTACAAGCGAGTGTGTGTTTAACCTGTTTGGAGGAGAAATTAGTTGGATGAGAAAAAGACAGTTTGTAGTGACACTTTCAACTACAAAAGTTGAATACATGGCAACCACTCATGAAAGAAAGGAAGTAGTATGGTTACAAAGATTACATTCATGTATTGGGTTGTTACAACAAGTTGTAAGGATAGATTGTGACAGTCAGAGTGCAATTTTTCTGGTGAAGAATCTGACTTATCATTCAAAGACAAAGCATATTGATGTTAAATATCACTTTGTGAGAGACATGGTTGAAGAAAAGAAGGTGTTGCTAATGAAGGTGGACACTTTGAAGAATGTTGCAAATTCATTAACAAAATCTATGAGCACTGACAAGTTCTCTTGGTGTAGAGGATCTATGGGCATTGTTTCCCTGGATTGTTGATTATGTAACCCTTTAACCCCCTGTATGCAAAGAAAACAACAAGTGGGAGAATGTTGGATATGTGTTATATTATTTGTATGAGTAGAACTAGTGTCTACGTTGCACCGCGTGCACAGGGGGTAAGAGGAGTTTTTTTTCCCTCAGTTTTCATGTCCATTTTTGGGAGGTCCTGGGTTTTCGTGTCCATTTATGGGTGGTTTTTTGGCACATGTTTTTTCACTGATGGTTTTCTATTTCCAGTTAAGGAATTAGGGTTGTTGACTAATCTAGGTCATTGGATTAGGGTTTTGGATGCCACTGGATCCTATATGTATATTGTATTGTAAAAAATGTATGATGTGAATGAATAGAGAATATGCTGGTTTTCCCAGTTTGGGTTTCCAGGGGAAAAATATCTGTGTAATGTGTGTATTTTCCATTATATCTTTTCTGTTTTTTTATTGAAAATCTGTTTGTAGTAAAATATTGTACAAGGTTAAAATCTACATGACCAAGTGGTTAACTAGTTTTGAGAAGAATACTAATATTTAGATGACAATCCTGAATTTTTTCCTTGCTTAGTGAAACTAGACAAGTATGAGGGGAAACATTCAACATTGTGATTCTCGATTGAAAGAGATATTTGGACAACTAAAGTATGAGTCTTTGTTACGACCCAATGGGGGCATATATGGGGTTAAATGTGTATGATATGAATCAAATGGGGGTCATATATGGGGATAAATGTACATGTAATGTGTAAATATATATGTAATAGGGTTAGTCTAATTGTAAATAGGCCTCATGTGTAGTGTGTGAATAGGTATATATAGATATCATGTATTCATTATTTAGGAGATGGGAATGGTGATGTATGAATGTATTTGGTTATGTGGAGGAGGTTCTCCTATTATTTAAGGATTTATTGTGTAACTCATCTCTGTTATCTATATTGGAGTTTTGCTCCACTCTCACATTGTTGTACATGTTATAAATGCTTAAGATATCATAACATAATAGAAGTACACACCATGTACGAGAATGTGAGCATGGAGCACAAATCCAATATAGATAAGATGGATGAGTTACACAATAAATCCTTAAATAATAGGAGAACATCCTCCACATAACCAAGTACATTCATACATCACCATTCACATCTCCTCAATAATGAATACATGATATCTATACATTCCTATTCACACAATACACATGATCCCCCTTTACTATTAGGCCAACCCTATTACATATATATACACATTACATGTACATTTATCCCCATATATGCCCCCATTGGGTCATAACATAGTACATTCCTTCAAAAATATTTGCCCTCAAAGCTTTGCAATTAAAGGCTTCACATGTGATGAAACCAAGTAATATGATTTTCTTATGTTTGTGCTTTCTTCATTCCATTGATGATGATCTATCCATCCAAAATCAATTCTTTTCAGTCTTAATCCTTGGTGTCTAGTTGATGCATAATTTTCTTTCCTTTGATTCCAAATATTGTTGTTGTAACTTATCCAGTTTCTAGTGGTTGTTGGTCTATGATAATATCTTGTTGAAGAGTGGTTTTGTGATTCCTTATTCCATGAATATCGATAAGTATTCCATCTTCTTCCTTGATAATGATGATATCAACCTTCTTGTCTTCCTTGAAATGTTTCCTGGTAATGGGGGTGTTGATAAGTTCCACATTTGACAGTTTTTCTTCACTCTGCATGTGCATTTCATCTATGTTCTTTTCAAAGAAAATGGAATCCTCTATCTTCCTTGCTTTCTCTATCCTTGGAGATAATACCATCATATTTAACATGTACATTCTCTAGATGAAGTTCAACTTCTTCAAGCATATTCTAGTGACCTTCTTGAATTTTGTCTTATTTCTCCTTTTGAAGATGCAATGTGACCCCATCTATCAAATTATGATGTCCTTCTTCAATTATGGATTTCATTTCTGATTTTACCTCATCAATATTTAGGGATTCCTCAACTTTATTGTAAATTTATCTTCAATTCTTTTGGTAGTTTCTTCATATAATATCCTTTATTTTTCTTGATTTTGGCAATGCTTCTTTTCTTCTTTCAATATCTTAACCTCATCCAATAGTTTTTTATTATGGTTTCAAAATCTACATATTTCTTCATATTTCTTTTTCAATTCTTCCATTGACTCATTTTTTCCAACTTTCTGTCGCTAATGTTTTCTTTCTTTATGTTCTTAACCTCCTTAATGAGTGATTCATTAAGGGATTGCATCTTGGCAAACTCATCATCTTTCTTAATAATATATTTTCTTAGTTATTCATTCTCCTTTTGAAATTGGGAGACTTTTTCTTTTGCTTCTACTCATCTTGAATTGTACACATTGCCTCCATTTTTGTATCCCTAATCCATTTATCCAAGAAGAGTTTTTCAAATTCTTCCCATGTGAGATTCCATCTAGTATCCTTATCCATACCAATCCGCCACTTTCAAGCTTTAACAAAAAGATAAAATCTTGTTGTTGAAGGATTCATATCATATTCCCTTACCAACCTTAACCATTCCATATGATAGATTTCGTCTTTATCTTCATCTCTTGTAAATTTAGGTATTGCCATTGATTCTTATCTAAGGTCTAACCATAATCCTAATCTTACAACTTCAATATATCAATAATAATAATATCAAATAGTTATAATATTGTTCCCCATATAATATTCTATGTTTTCTTTTTTCCAATGGATTTTGAATTAGCTCAATCAGACATCGCAATCAAAATTTATGATAGTTTTAACTGAACATACCTTTGAAAACCCTAATTTGGAGTCTGTCCTGCTAGTTGTCCTTCCTTCTAATGTATTTTTAAAATTTAGGCCCTTCTGAGTCTAAAATTTTGGTATGTAGTAATTTGATATGTCTTCTCTATAATTCCATAGGTCTGACCAAAATTTGATGTCCCAAATGAAAGTTATGGTAACTTTCCCAAACCTTGTTGATTTTTGGACTTTTCTTTAGAAAAAAATTGTATGGTATGCCACGTGTCCAATATTTAATACCCTATTCTAAAAATTGTACCCAAAATACTATGGACGATCGTCTTTCAAAAAAAACTAGTCTCACTGAATTTGGATCCTCTCTGAAGAAGACATGATTGTTTTAACTAGAACACCTGTTTGAGACTAATAATAGTACTAGTTAAAAACCCTATCTTCCACATAGTATATCTCCAAAAGTATAACGACCCAGATTATGAAATTTGTACCACATGTACTTGCATATGTTTTCTAAATAACCTCCAATTTTTATGTCTAAATCGTCCCATTAAAAAAGTTGTAGAAAAAATGCTAAGATGACTTGATTTGAGAAGAAAAACCCTAGGATCGATTCTTTGATACCAAATGTAATGTTCCAAATGCTTAAAATATCATAATAAAATAGAAGTACACACCATGTACAACAATGTGAGCATGGATAAAAAACTCCAAGATAGACAATTTATACAATAACTTCTTAATAATAAGAGAACCTCCTCCACATAACCAAATACATTCATACATCACTATTCACATCTCCTCAATAATGAATAAATGATATCTATATATACCTATTCACACACTACACATGAATCCCCTTTACCATTAGTCCGACCCTATTATATATATATTTACACATTACATGTACATTTATCCCCATATATCTCCCCCCCTTGGGGTCATATCATACACATTTAACCCCATATATGTCCCCATTGGTTCACTTGTTTTGTAGTTTGTTTCCTTGAAATAAAGGCACTAAGAGACTCTTGCTTTGTGGGTTTCAATTTCCAAGTGTGTTGTTCCATTCATTTTGAAATTGTGATGTTTTGTGGAATTGCATAGGAGACTATCCATCTACACCATACACATCCATCCAGTTTATTGTTATCACCTATCTGTTGTTTATTTTTTTTAATTTCCATCATCTGCATCTAATTTTCAATTTCATTCCCCAATTCAATGTTAAATGGATTTTGTCACAAGACATATCTGTTAATAGTTGTTCTTATGGACTTGGGATAGATTATGGTGCCATAGATTCTATTATTTTCACCATGTTTAAGAAAGACAACAAACTATTCAATATAAGCAAGTAAATTGGAAGGGGAGTGCTAGTGGGCATAAACAACAAACCCAATTCAAGAAACAAATGATTGTGGATTGATATAAAAACCAAATCAAACAAAAAATTAGTAAATTACTAAGGGACATGTCATGAATGACCAAGCCCGAGAGTTATCTGTGGGTCAATGCAAGAGGTTGCAATTGGAAATATTACTTGTAGTCCCTCACCCAATTTGGATTTTGGATGAGCCTTCTATTGGAATTGATAGCAAGAGAGTAAAACTTTTGGAGTATATAATGGAAAAACATTGCATGAAAGGTGGAATAGTTTTTGTTGCTACTCATATTCCAATTAAGCTTGAAGATGCTATGAATATACAATTTCCTCCTAGAACATCAAAGTATACGACTCTTCTTGACCATTTAAACTAGAGTAAACTAAGGGGAAAACAATATTAAAAGCTCATTCCTCGAATCATTAATTCAAGGCTCTAGATTTAGGGTTGTGCAATTCCACTAGGTACACTCTGCATTGGATCATATGAAATTTTAAGAGGAAACACATGTTATTAATCATTAAGACCACTTAATTTGTACCCACATAATATGATATGAATAAACACAACCACAAAAGAAATAAACAAAGTTGGGAAAAATAATATCGAACTTTGGATTTATATCTGTATTGAAAAACAAAAAGTATATAAGAGCTAGCACAAGTGGAAACTTTCTTCGTTATCACTATGATCAAGAAAACAAACAATATACAAAAGCTAGCACAAGTGGAAACTTCCTTTATTAGAGATACAATGAGCATATTAGTGACGACATTTCACCTTTGTGCCATTGCATTGTAAATATCCAATGTTGTGTTTTCCTTGGAGGTTGGGATCTGTGACTAATCTCTAATTGAGATTTAATGTGTGTAGTTTATTGTGGTTGTGTAATAGATAGTGTGAAGGATAATTGTTTCCAACACATTTTCTCAAAGATTTTTCATCACTAGACTCCTATCACTCATTGACAATAAAAAAAAGGGAGTAATGATCAGAAATATTGGGTGACAATGAAAGGAAGGGAGTAATGATCAGTGATCTTGGGTGACAATGGAAGGAAGGGAGCAATGATCAGTACCTTGGGTGGGATGGGGAGAGATATTGAAAATGTTAGAAGGAACAATATTGATCTCAAACAAAGATACTATACAATAGATTAAAGCCTCCAAGAATGATCCAAAATGGATCAAGGAGGGCCTAAAATTAAAATTTCTCCAAATCAGAGAAAAAAAACACCATTGTGTCTGGCTCGTTGCACTGATTTCGACCATATAATATTTTTCGCAA
>CBVK0100217916.1:0-10589 GCA_900067695.1 Picea abies | reverse complement strand
GTTGTTGTTCCCATGGTTAAAAAAAAAAAAGTAATGTTCGTAGGAAACTGGAAAGGATGGGACATTTAATGGATGGCCCTCATCCACTATATCTAGAATGAAGAGTTTGAAAGTCAAACTTTCATTCACATCTACTGGTCCAATGAGAGTTTATCTAATAACTATTATTATGGTTTATGATTTATCTGATTTATCAGGTATGTTACTAATAACCAGTTTTTTAAGGAGTATTCAATGCTGTGGTATATGTTGGGATATATTTGATGTTGTATATATTATCTGTAGCAGCATTATATTTTGTTTAGTAAATTATATATTGTTTTCTTATTTGTTATTAGTGTAAAAAAAAATTGATTACCAAACTTTTCATTCAACTTTAATAAATAAAAGTCATTTATTAAATTAACAGTATGTCTTTATTAGAAAATCAAATTTAATCTTATTTTCAAAATATTGATCACATTATCAATCTTCCTAACTTTTTAATTCAACAAAAGTATGGTGATGTTGGAAAGTTTTTCTTAATGCTTTTCGAGCACAGAAACAAAATTTTAAAGAATCACAAGTAATCACTTACCCTCTTAAGATCTAATAAACCAATTAAATCTTAATAGATATTAATCATCATCATCACATATATAAATTAATAAATTAAAATAACTTTTCAATTACAAAATTATAATTTAGAAAGTAAATATCACTTAATAGCAAAGTTAAATCTCTCTTGTATGGCAAGAACTGCCTTTTTATGAAATGCAAAAAGGTTCCGACGCACATTGAAGTCTTCAAATTTGGAGGCTGCTTGGAACTGAGTTCCCCTGCTTGGAACTGAGTTCCCTAGTCCCCGCCGTCCGTTCCTTCAACTGACTTCGCAGTCACCGTGGGTGCCGTGATGGAAGGGTTGCTTCTACTCGTTAATGCCCTGAATGAGTTATTATCGCTCGACAGTAATCACGCATAGTACATGTTCGTTGTCATGAAAGTTCTGCATGTTCGTTGTTGGAATGAAAAGCAGTTTTAATACGTAATTAGAACCAAGTTCTATCATTGTTCTTAAGAAAACATTAAATCGGTGAACCCATGGCTATGGCCATACCATAGCCATACAAATACAAAGAGTCATACTTCATCATATTTTTCTACATATCTATTTTTTTTTTAAATAAAAAAAAATCATGTTAAAAGGATGGAATTTTTCTACATATCTATTTTTTTTAAATAAAAAAAAATCATCGTAAAAGGATGGAAGTTGTTGTGAGATGTCCATGGAATGAAATATAAATCGACGAAACTTAAAAGTGAGAAATTGAAAAAGGAAGATTTTATATAAAATAGTGGTTATTTAAAATTTAATAGAAAATAAGTTAATTTAAAATAAATTTAAAATTAAGAAAAATGATTTTATGGTAAAATATTAATCATTTAAATCTTAATAAAAAATAAAATAATAATTAAAAAATTAAATTGAGAAATTAAGAAAAATTGTTTTATGGTAAAATATTACTCATTCAAAACTAAACAAAAAAATAAAATAATAAAAAAACTAAAATAAAAAATTAAATTTTTTTTTATTTTAATTTAATCAACATTCTTTTTTAATGAAAAAAGGCAATGGTTCTTACACATAAATCATTCATAATTACTTGATTTTATTTAACAATATATAAAATAATATAATAATTACATAATAAATTATCATTCTTATATATATGTGATGTTTTTATTATTAATATAATATCACAAAACTATCTTTACATTATACCTTACATTACTATCCTTACATTATATATTGAATTATATAAAAATTGTTCCCAACTATAAATTATTATTAAACTTATATTTCAAAAAAAATATTTTTTAAAATGTGTTATTTGTTTTTATTATTATTAATAACTTGACTAGGTTTAATGGTCACAAGTTCAAATCTAAAGAAGGTAGGGTATGTATACTTCTATAGACTTTACAAAAGATTGACAAATTTTGTGGGATAGTCATTTGCTTCCCCATGTGCGTAACTCGTGTTAGTTTTAATTCATATGAGATATGAGAGATATTCGATATATTATTACAATAATGAGTGTTCCATATATAGGGAGCATAAGATGACCATCCATGAACGGATGCGTCCCTTGAATAATCAACAACTATTTATTATTATCATTTACTTATAATATACTATATTTAATAATCAATAATAATTGTATTATTAATTATTATCTTTAAAGAATGTCTTCTCGATATTGTCTAAACATCAACACTCCCTCTCAACGAGGGAGACATTCTGCAACATGCCACTCTTGTCTTTGAAGTATACAAACTTCACCCTAGACTCATGACACTTGTTTGTCAGCCTTGGGAGACATCTCTCTCCCACCTGAACCAAGGAAAAACTCCTTTTGTGGTTCTCCCTCTAAGCCAATTAACTCTCTCTAAGATTAGGCTCACTTTGGGTTTGCATGTAATATCATATAGAATCTTGAGTCTTTATCATTCCTTGTCAAATCACCATGACTAGGACAAAGACTGTACCAAGATCTTTCACCACAGGCATACACCTATGACTGAATGTCGGCTTGATGCCAAATGACACGTGGAAATCACTTCAAGCACCTCGAATCCATATTATTCCTTGTCATGGTCAAGGAAGGACTACATCTGGGCCCATTTACCACAAGTGCACCTTTGTGATAAATGTATCCTATCTCCCTTGGTCTGCAACCCAATATAGGAGAAGTTATGCCTGATGTTGAAACATCAACACTCCCTCTTAGCTAGGGAGGTATCTTTCCATAGTAGTACACAACTACTGTCCAGAGACATGTAATCTTCACCAATGGTACAAAACCACCATAATAGTAAAAGATTTGTCACACATGGCACTCCCATGTGGACTTCTAGAGGCTACTCCCTCTAGGAATACTTAGGGTCAACTCCCCATAGTGTGAGACATCAAGGGTCAACTCCCTTGACATGTCCTCATGTTCTCTGAACATTGGATGATGGGATATAAGCCAAAATGCACTTATTCCTTCTCAAATAAGTGTTCCACTTATCCCTTCTCAAATAAGTGTCATCACAGATAAACTCAACTCAATTCATAGAGGAGTATGATCTGGAGAAAGTTTGTCACACATGGCATTCCATGTGGACTTCTAGAGGCTACACCCTTTAGAAACACTAGGTTCAACTCCCATAGTGTATGACGTCAAGGGTCAACTCCCTTGACATGTCCTCATGTGCTCTCCACATGGGACGTTGGGTTATAATCCCAACCACACTTATCCCTTCTCGAATAAGTACTCCACTCATCCCTTCTCAGATAAGTGTCATCACAGATCAAATCAACTTAGTCACAAAGGAATACGATATGGAGAATGTCTTAGGAAGCTGCAAACATCAATACTCCCTCTCAGCGAGGGAGGCATTCTATGCCACGCCAAGTCTGTCACGAAAGTACTTGAACTTCGTCTTGGTTTGGTAAGAACATCAACAACCTACTCATCTGTAGGAAGGTACTGCACAAATACTTCCTTCCTCTGCACCATGTCTCGGATGTAATGGTACTTGATATCAATGTGGTTCGATTTGTCATGAAACACTGGATTATCAGAGATATTCACACAACTTTAGTTACCATAATGAATAATGGTGGAATCCATCACATGTTCAAATAAATCAGCACAGAGCTCGTGAAGCCACACTACTTCACAAACTGACATACTTAATGCAATGTACTCTGCTTTTGTTGTGCTCAAAGCCACAGAAGTTCGTTTCCTGCTACACTAGGAAACCATGGAAGATCCCAAAGTGAAGCAACACCTGAAGGTGTTCTTTCTGTCCACTACGCTCCCTGCCCAATCAGAGTCAATATATTCCTTCCATATCATATCAATACTGGAAGTATATCTTAGACCATGTCGAACTGTGCCTCGCAAGTATCTCAACACATGGTTCACAACAATCTAGTGTGTCTATCTCCGCTGACTTATAAACTGGCTAAGTGCACTCTTTGCATAGCAAATATTTGGGCTGGTGTTAATCAGATACATCAATTATCCAATCATTTGTCTGTATAGAGTCAGATGAATTTCGTCAAAATTGAAAGAAGACACACTTAGTTTATTTAGATTCGTCATCATTGGTATAGCCACAGGCTTGAAGTTCAGTATCTCAAACTTCTTCAATATCTCAATTGTTTACTTCCCCTGCGTCATTTCTCTACCACACTGCTAGTCCCAAGTAGTAATGAATCATACCAAGGTCCTTCATCTCGAACTCAGAGACCAACTCATATTTTCATTTCAATAATAAAGCTCTATGTACCTGTGAGGAATAAATCATCAATGTAGGGGACCAAAATCAAGGCCTTACCATTAATAGTTTTGTATTACAGGTTGGAATCAACAACACTTTTGTTGAAGCCCAAAAATCATCAGGTTTCCATCAATCCTTGTATACCAAGCTCGAGGTGGTTGCTTGATTCCATACAAGGCCATTTTCAACCTGCACACATGAGACTGCTTCTCATGTATCATGAAACCATCTGGTTGCTCGAAGTATACTTCTTCCTCAATCTCTCCATTGAGAAAAGTTGTCTTCACATCCATCTGATGTAGTTTCCAACCCATGGATGCTACAAGGGAAATAATCGTCTGGATAGAAGTGTATCGAGAAACAAGGGCAAATGTCTCCTCATAATCCATTCCCTCCACCTGAGAGAATCCTCTAGAAACAAATATTTCTTTGTGCTTCTCAATGCTTTTGTCAGCTATATGTTTGATCTTATAGATCCATTTGGAAGTCACTACAAACTTCCCTTCAGGTCTTGGAACAATATCCCACACATCATTCTTCATGATGGATTGATATTCCTCCATCATGACATCTCTCCATACTAGATGACTAGTTGCCTCCTCCTAATAGGAAGGCTAAAAAATGAATGATATGGCTCATAGTTATGGCATAGAATGAATATCTCTAAGGTCTCTTGCTTTCTCGGAAGGTACCGTGAGGATTTGCATGTCCTTCTGCCTCCTACATAGTCTAACAAGCCCATGTAGGTCTCTTCTGACCTACTACAATATCTCTGGGAACATCAAATTGAGCTACAGGATCAACATGATCAATTGGATCAATAGGCTTAATAGGCTCAATGTTTCCATCTGAACCGCTGGAGGGTGAGGGGGAGAAGGAACCATCTCTTCCTGTCTCTCACTATCAATCCACCCAGGTATGTTCTCCACAAATATGTTCTCCACAAATAGAGAGGAGGGCATCAACTTTGGTTTACGTGGATGAACAAAACAATCCTCCATTCCATGCAATGATCGCTTCAAAAAAGAATCAACGTCCTTCTTGATCCAAAAGAGAAGAGGCTCCTTAGGACTATCAACGTCTCTAATGAATCCAAAATAGAAGCACAACTTGCATGGATGTAGTAATAAAAAGACTATGACTACCACATAGAAAATATTCTCATAGATGCAGTAATCACAAAAATTATTAAGCTCTCATTAATCACACCAAACTACAGTGAAGGTTGCTTTGGCAGATCACATGCCTTTTCTTTAAAACAATCACATGTTGTCAATACACAAATCGCCACACACATATCTATCCTCCATGTAGGTATCCAAGCTTCCACGGTCTTTGAGCCCAAAAACCAACGACCAATCCTTCACGCTTCATGCCTCTTTTGATTTTTTTTTTTGTTTTTTTTACCCAATGCTCATTGGAATATCCACGACGAAAAATTGCATGAAATGGTGAACTGCATCCTATGTGCCAACTTATTGTTGGATGCAATTTTACAATCACTGGAAAATGAGGCACACACGACTCTTCTTTCTGCCATGATCCTCCTCTGTTTGCATAGTTGAATATGAATGCATATGGTCTTCATTCTTACCCGCATATAAAATATCAGTGGCGACAATGGCTAGGGAAACACAATTTGCAATTATTTAAGTGCCCCACAACTCCTTGCAAGGATTCCTGTCAACATCTCGACCTTAACCAAGAAGACATCAACCTTGTAAGAAATCATTTTCACATGATGTAGATCGCCACACATAGGATGTGCAAATAACACAAACAATGATTTCCTCCTCTATTTGCAATGAGGATCTTTTGGTAGCTACATTTCTACATTTTCAATGAGGATCTTCTGAAGTCGCTTCCACAAAAAATAGGTTGTAGTTTCCTCAAGAATCTTTGTCTAACCCTTTGAGTGGCTAGATTAGTCCACTCGAATGGCAAGACTTGGGTTATTTCCACTCGAAGTGGCCACAATAGTGAGGGCCCGAATTGAGCAAAAAAGACTTGGATAAACTTATTGTCTCCATTTTTCTTTCATAGATTTGCACAATTCGCTAGAAACCTGCAAGTCCTACAAATCTATTGCTCTATCGATTGGCTGATGCGTGAGCCATAGACAACGGTTTGGCGCATCGTTGCATGTTGCAGGATTATTCTTTGATGCTTTTGTCACGATACAAACCCGAGTTCGATTAAAAAAAAGGAAGTTGTCTTTGGCCCAAGACAACTGCCCAATCATGATAGTGTCGACTTTCCACACAACAACAATAGTTTCAATGTTCAGAGAACCGTAGAAAATGCGTTAACTCTAGCCCAAGATAGCTACTCATTGAGCGATCATTGTTTGGGTGCCTTCATACATCAGAAGCATCATATAAGTTGATTGATGAGGCCCAAGGCTGATTGTTTGAAACGTGGTGCTGCAGAACTTAGTTTACATCTGTTGTTGTAGTCTCATGCACAGGCCGCCACCTTTGTCAATAATTCCCACGTAAAAATTCAATCCAAGGTCAAATGCGTGGGCGCTAGCTAGATTTCCACAACTTTTTATTCGACACAGGTCACAAAAGAAAATTTATAACTGAGACTATGTCGCTATCTCTTTCATTTTTCTAGGCTCTCCCGTGAGGGAGTAAAGCCCAGTCCAGCTCTGATACCATGTTAGTTTTATTTCATATGAGATATGAGAGATATTCGATATATTATTACAATAATGAGTGTTCCATATATAGGAAACATAAGGTGACTATCCATGATACCATGTTAGTTTTAATTCAGATGAGATATGAGAGATATTCGATATATTATTACAATAATGAGTGTTCCATATATAGGAAACATAAGGTGACCATCCGTGAACGCATGTGTCCCTTGAATAATCAACAACTATTTATTATCATCATTTACTTATAATATACTATATTTAATAATCAATAATAATTGTATTATTAATTATTACATCAACAACTTGTATGGTGAGTTTTCTACTAAGTATTATGGTGTATTATGGTTCATTTGTAAAGGATCCTTTGGTTTGTCATTTGGTTCCTTTTGTTGGCCCTAAGGGTTTAAAGAGCCAAGAGGATGTTATGTTGTTCAAGAGTGAGGTTAGAACTCAAGAGGAGGTTTGCAAACAACTCAGAGATAAGAAGAATTATAGTTAGAGGTGTGGGTAGTGCACAAAAAACAAGTGTTGAGTAGGCACTTGGGAATAAGAAAGGAAAACAATATGTGAAACAAAAGAGGAACCATGCAAAGTGTGTTTTGGGTGATAATGTTAAGATGCATTGAGTGATAGGGTTGGCATCTCAAGCATTGGTGGGGAGATTTCATGGAGGGAATATTTGTGAGAAATCTCTTAGGTAGTGGGTGCATGTTGAATGAGAACCATTGATTGGTTATGTTGGTGGAAATCTACAACAAGGGTGTGCCAATTTCTATATTTAGAAGTTGTGATCTAAATACAAACAAATATAGAGCTAAAGCATGAAAACAAAACTTTAAAATGGATCCACATAACATTAAATTCTAGTATACCATATGGAAGAAACAAAAGAAAGAAACTACAACTATCAAAGAGAATAAACAAGTTTAAAAAATGTGAATTAAACTATATATCCAATGGAAGCAATATCACATTTCACTTATGGAAGAAACCATTGAAGAAGATGGCCTCCAATATCTCTTCCTTGGGAGAGTCCTTTTTCTTCCCACATATGTGTTGATCCCCTCTCTATGGTTGTCAGTAGCTTGGATGTGTAAGATAGCTATCAAGAGAAATAAATTCTCTTGAGTTCTAGGGAAATTCTTGCAACATGTGTGGATGGATGGATGAGAATGGAGAGACCTCCTGATTTTTATAAGAAACACAGTTGTTAAAAACCTTTTATAGGGTCATCATCAACAATGATTAATTAGCCAAATCAAAGATAACAATATATATTAGGGTTTAGATATGTCCACTTACAATTATTTTACTTTTTTGGAAATTTTCAAGCATAAACAATCAAAATCGAGGTTTCAGTAGTACAGATTTTGGGGGTGATTTCCACGATGGTAGCACACTTAATAGGGGCAAAAAGTACACTACCCATGTAAGGGTCTTGAGCATGAAATTTACACATTTGTTTTCTAAGGAAAAATGCAGTAAAATGAGGAGGTAATAGTGATACACATGTTGTTTATAAGGGTATTTCGGTGAACCTATGTATTTGTCATAGGTGAACCATTTTTGGGTGATAATAGATTTCCCACTAATGTGTGAGGTTAGGAACAAATTGCATGAATGAAATACATTATAGTTTTCATATACTAATATTTGAGAGGACCAAGGAGAGAGAGAAGTGTCCTAGGAAGGAGGACCTCTTGCAAAATAAACCAAGGAGTACCACCTCTCAACGATAGAGTCAAAAGGTGATGAGTCTACAATATCTTAATAGGGACAAGTTAGGCATATCCATACTCATTGAGATATCTCATAACAAAGAACATAATAGTGTACCTGACATACAGGGGCCAAGATGATGAGACAAAATGAAGTCTCAATATAGTAAAACACGAGGCTAGCAAAAATAAGGCACTAGAGTACAACACAATGATATAACCTAGAAGTGTAATGATTGTAAGTGATATGGGTACATAGGAATTTATGCCCCCCTCTTAGGGGGAGGGGGAAGGAAACAACCTAAGAAGCCTTGCAAAATAGGAAAGGGGCTCTAAAGATATAAAATGAGCTAGCTAGGGTGGAGCTCAAACCCAAGGAAGTGCATCTACGGTTGGATCATGGATATATGTATGAATCACAATGGTGTGATGATGTGCTAGAGTCGAGCATGTGAGATCCTACCAAGTCTAAGAGTGATAATATCTCTCTCAAATTTGTTCAAGGTAACCCATCAAGGAGGTGGATGAGGACCGAGCTACATATGCTTACCCCTAGAATGAAGGTGTTGATTTCGATAGGGGGAAGTTTTTTGGGGCCCAAAAATAAAAGGTTTTCCTTAGGTCCAACATCTAAAGTACAACAAAGGAATCTATACCTATAGAATCAAATGAGGAATCCTTGAAACCAATATGATATAGAAAGTAGAGTGAGAAACTGACACTAAAGGGGGATGAGAAGGAAAGGAGAGATAAACTCAATACTTCCTTTGTTTAGATCATAAAGGCAAGGATGACCTAGAAGCAACTAAAAAAATTCCACGGGGAATGGTTGATTACTGAGAAAGAAGTTTTTCAAGGACATATAAGTAAACCATGGGGACAACTGGAGGTCAAAACTCAATAACACTGGATGGGTAAACTCATGGGGGCATGGGAAAACTATAATAGGACTCAATGGGAACTGAATAGATTCTAAGGGATACATGGGTGCCTCATCATAGATTATCTGAACAGGGGAAAACAAAGGGATGTTGCCATAAACTGAATTGAGTACAACAATTTATGATAGTATGAAGTTTTTGAAATGAGGATAAGGCCTACTTATTTGAAAAAACTATAAATTTTGATAATTGAAAGGTAAAATTATGAAAAATAATTGTACTACTATATAATAGACAAAAAACCAAATTCAACAAAAAAAAATTGCACTGCAAAGGACCACAAAGATAATGAGATCTAGTTGTTGCAAAATGACCTTCAATGTCGATGTGTTAAATAACACTATTGGAAAATGGCATATGTTGCAAAAATAAATTGATGTGTAGGTTTGTTTACTTATAATGGCTAAAGAATTAACCTCTCAATTGATGATTGGGCCACTTCTTAGATAATTTTCCAAAAACCACCACGTATCTATTGGAATTATGACAACATGCTATGGTAAAAACCAAGATTACTTGTAGTAAATTTATAAATGTAACGAAGGTCGCTCATATAACGAAGAGAGTTCTTGAAGGTAGTTCATGAAATGATGTAACAATACATTCTATTGTATATCTATAAAGCCCCAAGAAGAATTTGTAATGGTTACTGTTTTATTATGTAAAACTTGTGTGTTATTTGAGTTATTTATTTGTCTTTAATGTCATATTTTTTTCATTTATTATTATGTTCAAGCTCTTAAATACCAACAATTGGTATCAGAGCAAAGGTGTTTGTGTTGGAAATACTAATACAACTGAGAGGGGGGGGGTGAATCAGTTGTTTATAAGCTTAAACAATTTTATACCTTTTAAATAATTATAAAGAATTCTTCTTGTGTCATCAAGCAACATACAACATATCGATAGTAAGAGTAAAGATCATCAGTCACACATGAAATACACACA
>CBVK0100217891.1:0-12503 GCA_900067695.1 Picea abies | reverse complement strand
ATACCCCTTTCCTATGGTCCATGTCTTGGTGGAGTGGTTGTAACATGTTAGGTACTTCACCAATATGGATTTAAAATTTGGATGTCATCATGTCCAAATAAAGGAAGAAAATACTTGGAATACCATCCTCAAGACAAGGGAAGGTGTATATGAATGGTTCTTAATGCCTTTTGGTACAAGTAATGTGAGGACTTGATGATATCCAGATTTCAAATCTATCTTGTTGGAGTGGTTGCAGCATGCAAGGTACTTCACCATGTTGGATAGAGCATTTGGATATCATCAAAGCCAAAATCAAGGAAGACAAAACTTGGAATATTATCTTCAAGACAAGGGAAGGTCTATATGAATGGTTTGTAATGTCATTTTGTATGAGTTGTGGGTTCATTTATATACATAAATTCTTGACATTGAATCATCAATTCGGGGGATCGTAAGCTTGTGAGATGCAAGCAAAGTATATGCATAATCAAAGCCTGATCCAAGATCTATGAGCGTATGAAAACAACTAGAACTAATTAATGTAGACAATATTCTTTACATGAGCAAGTTGTCAATTGATAAGGAATTAAATGACAAGTATGTGTAGCAATGCAGCTCTTAAAAATCTATTGTTTAGAGGGTACTTTGTTCATGTTCATGACCAAGGATTGGCAATGAAGCATGTTGATCTGATCCTGTAGAAACCAATCTTTCAATCCACACAACATCAAATGAAATTGCACTCAGGAATTAAATAAACTCACACCAACATTCTATGAGCGTATGAAAACAACTAGAACTAATTAATGTAGACAATATTCTTTACATGAGCAAGTTGTCAATTGATAAGGAATTAAATGACAAGTATGTGTAGCAATGCAGCTCTTAAAAATCTACTGTTTAGAGGGTACTTTGTTCATGTTCATGACCAAGGATTGGCAATGAAGCATGTTGATCTGATCCTGCAGAAACCAATCTTTCAATCCACACAACATCAAATGAAATTGCACTCAGGAATTAAATAAACTCACACCAACATTAAATCAAATCATAACTCTCTGAAAATGGTTTCTCATCTAACAATGGACATTCTAAGGTATAATTGTAGGTTGGATATAGATTTTATCCACAACAATACTCTATCAAATCCACTTGGTTAGTCAGATTGACAACCATTAACTTGAAACAGAAACAACAAAACCAAAAGCCAGTGCATGTGATCAATGTATCTATCATGGGCAGTTGTTGATCAGTGAAGAATGGCAATCACCAACAACACCAATTTGCATCTCTTGACAATTCTTGTCTAGAGAATCACCAATGAACTGTCAAACAATCAAGTATGAAACTTCTTATTCTCACAATCATTGGTTAAATCACATTACATGAATGAAACATAACTACATAATACCTGCTACAGGAATCAAACTCAATGAAATCTTAACAACAATGAAATCACACTTAATTCTAATACAAATAAATAAAACTAACCAGGGCTCTACTTCTGAGATGAAGGGGGCCTACCTTCACTTAGAAACATGCCCACTACGTACCTACAAACTCATAATTTTAAGAATTGAACATGCATAGAACTGTCTAATATTTTGTTTTAAAAACAGGGTACATATTGAACAGAGTCTCGGTTCCCTTCCCTTCTATTGCTTGCTATCGATCTATATCCCCCCAGCAGCTAATCTTCTCATAATTTTATATAAGTAGAGATGGGGGTGGTTTGGATCAATCTCCCCCAAAATCTAAATGACCAACTATGAATGGCTTCCAAATCTTATCTCTTTGTGTTTTTAGCAAAAATTTGGTTGAATAAATAACTCAAATCTGATCACATTAACTTGATTTGGTTTCTTATTTGGTTGGGCGCTCAATTTGGTGTGTCATTGGACACAACTAGGAAAATATGTTTCAAAGAACTGGCCATGTCTCCCAAACCATGCATATATTAAGGAAATTGTTCTCGATTCAACTAAACAAGGCTATTTTGCACAAAACCCATATATTAGATTTATGAGATTCACCCTCATCTCCTCAAAATTTGCATTGGAAGTTCATTGGTCAGTTTTTAAGTCTGTTTGGACATACTTGTGGGTTGGCAATGTGAGGAATCAACCTAGGCATATTTTGGATTACATGAAAGCATAACAACATCATCCTTAACAAAACCCGTGTGCCCGAATTTATCCACAATGTGCACACTATGCTAACAAATGAGGCATCATCAGTGAACCAAACAATATTCTAATTAATTCATTAAAAATAATGGAAACAATGACAATAAACTATGTAGACATGTAAGAGGGGGCTTCAATGTGTTTCTAGAGAAAGATGGTTAAAAACGGTGAAATGGGTGAACGAGATGATGCGAAAACAGACAGATTGAACAGTAAAATCGTGATAAATCGGAGGCCCAACACAAGTAATGCATCAACTACTTTTATGTGTTTCTCCCATTAATAAATTCATTTGTCACACTATAAACAAATGATGTGTTTCTCCCATTAATAGATTTTTTTTTCATAGTATACATGGATGATATTTTGATCTTTACTTCTACTTGGGAGGAGAATATTCTCTGCATAAACACATGCTAGAGACATTGAGAAAACATGAGCTACTAGAAAACATAAAGAAATATGAATTTTCTAAGTAGTCTTTAATGTACATGGAGCAAGTGATTGATGGAGGTGAGTTGAAGATTAATCTTGAAAATATGGCCATCCTTTAGTGTCCTACTCCTACCAATGTCATTGAAGTTAGGAGTTTTGTTGGAATGACCCAATATCTAAGAAAGTTTGTAGCACTATTTTCAATTGTGGAATTAATATTTCATGCTCTAATATCCAGTGGTAAAAGTTTTCAATGGGTTAAGAGTCAACATAATGCATTTGAATAATTGACATAGGAGCTTAGTCAAACCCCAATCTGAGAGTTTCCTTACCTGCAAAAGGAATTTGAAGAATTGAAGTAGGAGATTAGCCAAACCCCAGTCCTAACATTGTCCACTTGCAGAAACCATTTGAATTGGAAATCTATGCTAGTGGGTATAGTATGGGAGAAGTGTTAATGCAAGGAAGGATGCTAATGTTCTATCATTTGGAGTTATTCCATGGAGTAGTACTAAAATACCCTAGATATGATAAGGAACTATATGCCTTAGTGTGGGCAATGAACAAATAGAAGCACTATTTATTGGGTGAGGAGACCATCAATTATAACAATCATTAGCATATGCAATACTTACAAAATCCGAGTAAGCTCCAATGAGAAAAATATGTTAAATGGATGAGATTTTTGTGACTATCTCATCTAGTGATTAAATATAATAAGGATACTACCAACAAGTTAGTTTATTTCTTGTCAAGTCCACCAACATCCAAAATCATATCTTTCAAAACCATTATGCACATGGAGCCATTCACCCAAGAAGCATACAAAGAAAAATACCCTAAAGATGAGGACTTCAAAGGGGTGTATCAACAATTACAAGGTCATCAAGAATTTATAGACAAAGATAGTATAGTTGATTAGCATCTCCAATATGTGTTTCTTTATAAGGTGGATAAGTTGTGTATACCAAAGGGAGAAAGAGTAGAACCGGTAAGGGGGGGATCATACCATTAAGGTCTGGAATTTTAGTGTTGGGAAGACTCTAGAAAACTTGCAAAGGCATGCTTATTGGCTCAAGATGCTAGAAGAAGTAGCTAGGTCTATCGTAGATTGCATATTGTGTTGTAGTAGTGAGACTAGAAATGTAAAGTGAGGATGATATAATCCACTTCCAATACCTATAAGGCCATGGGAAAGTATATCCATGGACTTTATTGGAGGTTTTTCTAGCACAATAAGAGGGCATGACTACTTGTATGTGTTAGTCAATAGGTTCAATAAGATGTGGATTATGATGGCTTGTAGGAAAATCATCAAAGGACCAAATGAACAAGCTTGGTCTTTGAAAAAGTCTAGGTTCACTTTGGAATAAAAAGGAGAATCATCTTTGATCGAGCTATTGGATTTATTAGTACATTTTGAACATCAATGTGGGAGAATTTGGATGATAAATTAAAGAGGTATACAAAAATTATTAACCCCATACAAATGGGAAGATGGAGGTGGTGAGCAAGACACTTGTTCAACTTTTGAGAGGATACAATCAGAAGCATCCAAGGACATAGGATGAGAATATCGTTTATGCTCATCACTCCTATAACATATTTGTCCACACTTCCATAAGCAAGTTCCCCTTTAAAATATTTTTTGGTTATTCATCATCACATTTAGACATTGTGCATGAGAAACCTAAAGAAGAGCAAGCATGAGCCTCAAGCGATGAATTAAAGGCTAAGAAGTTCATTGACATGATCATGAAGAGACAATTGCAAGTTGAAGAGAATCTAAATAAATATAAGGAGAAGTACAAGGCTAGGCATGATAAACATGGGGTTGAAAATACTTTCAAAGTAGGAGATCGAATCTATTTCACCTCAATAAGGAAATGTCTTAAGGTTTAGGAAAGAAAGTCAAGGCCCTAAGATATGCACCTTTAGAGGTATTGGAGAATATAGGAAACAATGCTTATAGATTAAGTTTTCTTCCTTACTTATGTATTTACTCAGTAGAAAAAGTAGAGAACTTGAAACCTATATCCATCAATGCATGATGTGGATAGAGAGGGTCAGCTTAGTCTTACCTTCCATAGAATATTTGCAACCTAAAGCACATACATAATTACCAAAATATATGATTCTATAGAAGAATATTAGAATGAATGGGAGGTGTCAACAAAAACTTTGGTAGGTGGGATTGAAGGAACAACTACTAACTAACACCAAACAAAACTCCAAGAATAAAGTAGAGGAATTGTTGCCTCACCTCCGTAATTAAAGGTTTTGGAGACTAAAATCATCTCAAAATGGGGAGGGATGATCCAAAATGGATATTCATAGTTGATATATTTCTTTATTTATTATATGTGTAGTAGAGAAAAGTCCTTAGTATTCCATTCATAGTTGATATATTCCTTTATTTATTCTCTGTGTGGCAGGGAAAAGTCCTCATTGATAAGGACATGATTAGGATTAGATAACTAACATAGCAGTTGAAGAATTATAACTACTTTCCTAGAACCAAGAAGTTACATTATTAGAAATGAATGAGATAAAGAGAGGAAAGTACTTATAATCAGAGGATTGATCCCTTTTTGTCTTTTATGAATTATTTAGATAATACTCCTTCAGTACCAAGCCTTTATTTAAATCTACACACAAATGAAAAGACAACCTTCCTCAAATCCCAATAAGCATACAAATAGATAGCATAAACTCGTAGCAAACTAATTCTAACTAACATTGGGTAACTAAATCAACCTCAAATCAGTAAACTGAAAGTAAATTGATATAACGTTACACAATGATTTTTTTCCAGGGAGGGGAAGAGAGATCTTCATATATTTAGAAAAATTAGAAAACAATAAGATAATATACCTAGTTATTATTTCCAAAACCTTTGTTACCCGAGCATGGGTTCATCTATCCTGGATTAACTATTAGCTTCAAATCCATATACAAGTCTTGGTTTTACTCAAGACAAGAAATTTAAGGAGAGTTTAGGCCCAAATCAAAACCAAAGGATGCAATTGTAACTAGGAAGTCCTGACGGTGCAAAAGCTATCAAGATTCTAGGTAAATCCTCCAAACAATTTATCTAGCATATGGGTGCTTTAATTGGTAAGTGCCCCTTCTCCCAACATAACACTCTAATTTATATCATAAGAAGGTCATTTAGTTTTGGGGGGATGGAGATTAGGGTTGTACGAGTATGTAGATCCCATTATCTCCACTCAAGAGCACGCATTTTGCACATTTATTAATTTTTTGGACCATTTTGGAGATGCTCATGGGTTGCATGAAGGAAACTCAGGAACAAAATGTGAGTTGCTTGAGGAAATGTCATGTGCATCGAATCAAAGGCTCAAAAATATATGAAGGAAATGGAAAATAGATGGATTAATCATGAATGAGTGGCCAACAAAGCGTCATTGGTCAAGGGTCACCAAATGAAGCTATAACACTTCATAATGAGGAAGATAGAATTTGGGACCTATAGAAGGCATCTTGGGTTAGATTTTGAAAATTGTACCAATGGATTAGAAATAAAAATCCTTCTGTTTGGGGTCTTTTGCAAGTTTTCACTACATTCTACAAGTCAAGAGTTTTCCAGGGGTGGGCCATTTGCCTCAAGCATTGTTTGTATGTGCAAGTTATGCCCTCAACAAGGTACCGATCCATTCCCCACATTTCCATGTGGAAGTCACACCATCTCACCATTAATCACCCTTGTGGAATTAATAATGTATGGGAATTAAATATATATTTCTAGAAATATCCTTATATTCCAAAACCCTAAACCTAACAATCAAGCAAGGGTGTTAAAACCCTAGCCAAAAGGAGGGGAAGAGGTTCAACTCCTATTATAACAATTAGATGCTCCATATCATAGCAACTGCCAAGAGGAGTAGAGAGATAGCATAGTAGAGAAGAAGGAGAATTTTGTAAGGGATTATAGCAGACCAAAATGTCTCATAGCTCTACAACATGCATAATGATCTTAGTATTTTTCCTTGTACTCGTAATTGACTAAGAAGAAAGGAAAAATCCTTCATTTTGTTGGAGCTTTCCCACATTGGGTTTCTCTAAAGCAAATATTTTGTGCATGGTGTTTCATTATGTGTCTTTGCTATTGTGGTTTTGTTTTATTTTCATGGTAGTTAAATAATGTATGTGGCATGTTTTATCTTTCTATTAAATCACTAAAAACACAAAAAATGTCGCAAAGTTGAGCACGTGCTCACTATATTAATGGTTAGTTTAAGATATGTTTTGGCAAATCTACCATTGGAATATTCAAGGTGGTTTACAAATCATGTATAGAGTCCTTCTAGGTAGTACATGGATTTATGCAATGAGAGGGATGATGTGCAGAGATAAATAAGGGAAGATGTTTTGGAAGGGACAAAGAAAAAGTGATTGTCTTGTTGGACAAGGAAAAGTTAGTGTATGAATTTGAGATGGATGCCACTGGTAGAGAAGAATCATTTGGCCCAAGGATAGACATGGAAAATCTATATTTGGTGCAAAAGGATAATGCATGCAATCCATGTGAGCAATATCATACATGTGGATGCATCATCAAGTGAAGACTTAGACAAGGTAATTGGGGATTGGGCAGGTAAGAATCTTGAGATTTATCCAATTTATGGGAAAATATTATTCATAATTTTTAGTAATTAAGGATGATATTTCAATCGTCTAAAGGGGTAGATCAATTTTTTCTATACCTATGAGAGAATTTGAATATGGGAAGGATTTAGGATCTAGAAAAAAAATAGGACACTTGCCTATGGAGGATGGTAAAGGTGTTTTTGGTCACATCAAGATATACAACATTTTCTTGGTGTGGAATACCCCTCTCAAGAAGGATGCATGGTCACATGGACAAAGATGAGTATATTATTTATATGTGGGCTTAAGATTATAGAAGGTGAGAAGTACAAGGGTTACTATGGCACAATATGCATGTCTCACATATCCAAGCTAGTTGACAACAAGCAACAAGTGATAAAAGGAAATGGAGCCCTGGAAGAGAGAATTGTCCATGTCCCCAAAGGACTTATTAATGGATTCATGTACACCTAGTATTGTGATTAGGAGAAGAAAATCGAAGTTGGCAATTGGATAGAGTTCTAGTAGAGATTCTAGTCATAACTGGACAAAGGGGATGCACATGATTCATAACAACCCAACTTTGGATACATTACTGCACAAGATGCATAGGTTTTCTAGGAGCATTTAACAAAGGATAATGTGAATACGATATTCCAAAATTTTGTGAAAGAGGAGGATATTGTCCCAATAACTTACGCAAAAGAACAATAGCTTGGAAGTAGGAAAATAGACGAGCAACGCTTGAAGCAACAAAATTTATGTTAGGTAGAAGAAAGGACAAAGAAGATTAATATAGAAAAGGAAGGCAATGACCCAATGTATGTTGAAAATGGTGACTTTTGGGACGACACGCCTCTTATTGAAGTAGTCCTAATATCTAAAGTTTTTAAATTTCTTTGCATATAGTTATCATCATTTAAAATGTATTCCAAAGGACTATTGATGTGATTTGAAAGATTTTATAGGGTTTTCTCGTGATTACAGGATCTTTCTTGCAGTTGTGTGAAGCATGGCTTCCATTTCAAGAGGGGGATCTACCCCCACCGCCTTCGCCCAACATCATTACTTTTCAATTCCTGTTGGCTTCTTACAGTAAGTCTATTAAACCCTCACCTTTACATTTTGTTAAAAAGTTAGAAGAGATTCCAAAGGTCCATGTTCACCCAATGTCCTTGATAAATTTCGCTTTGAGGCTTGCGGAAAATGGGTTGATCGGTTAGTTCATCAAGATATGGCCATCCCTGCAGGCTATGGCTCTATGGGTGGATAAAAACTAGAAACCACATATCTAAGGGAAAATGTCTTCATCCTTCTGCAAAAAGGTTTTTTTTGTCCAGACTCCAGAATTTGTCCCCAAAAATGATATCCCTTCAACAGTCTTGGTCTGGGTCCACTTACCATTTTTTCCCCTGCATTGTTGGAATGATGAAATCATTCGAAGCATAGGAAATACTTTGGGAAGATACATTGATCATGATGAACCATGACAAGGGATCTAGGTGTATTCTCAGATCTGTGTGGAGGTGGATCTGGATAAGGGATAACTGGACCTATATCTAGCAGGTGGATTATGAACAACTCTTGTTTAAATGAAAAGCATGCCACAAATATGGACACTTCGCAAAAAACTACACCAAAATAAAGCCTTATATATCATTTGAAGGGGGAAATGACCAATGGTAGTAGCCAAAATGAAAGAAGGCACCAAGGAAGCAAATTTTGCAACAACTAGAAAAATTCCAAGGAGACAATCTGACAATCATCCCCAACTCTTCTAATACTCCAGGATTTGCTAGCAAATTTTGCAACAACTAGAAAAATTCCAAGGAGACAATCTGACAATCATCCCCAACTCTTCTAATACTCCAGGATTTGCTATTGGAGGAGGCCGTGAGGAAGAATCTAGTAAGAATAGGTATGAAGCTCTGGAGGACTTAGAGGTTGCAATAGGAGAATCTCAAGAGATCTGCATTGGAACATAAAACATCCCCAAGAATAATGTCGAGGAAAGGAATCCTCCTCCCAAAAAGACATTCATATCTTCTCTCAAAAAAGGTGATCCCACCCTGGTAAAAATCGCTACCAAGATGAAATCACGAATTCCTATTATTCTTGAGGAAGGGAGTTAGGAGGATTATGGGGATGATTCGGAGAGGGATGTCTCTTGGAGCACAAAAACTAGGAAAATGGGGCGCTTCTCAAATAGAAATAGAAGGGAGGAGGAAGTTGATCGAGATAAGGAGCTTAGAATACAAACCACCTTGGATGTAACTTTAAAAAAATTGTAAGGGAGGGCACTCTCAAGGAAATTCTCAATCCTCAAAAGGAGTGACCCGGGGTAGTTCTCATCCCCCAAAAGGGGGGGAGAATAAACCCTCAGGTAAATAATGAGATTGGTTTCCTGGAATTGCATAGGTTTGGGGAGTAAAGAAAAAAGAGAAGCAGTGTGAAAACTTATCAGAGTGGAGAAACCTCAAATCCTTCTGATCTAGGAGACAAAAATGAAGGATGTTATTGTCCTTCAGGAGATAAGTGAGATATGGAAAGTAAGAAAAGGTGTAGCGGTTGGTGCAAGGGGGGCCTCGGGGAGTCTCTCCACCCTTTGGAAGCATGCCTTCTTTCAGCTGGAAAGGAGTTTCAAATCAATGCATTGGGTCATGGCCAGGCTTCTACACTTGCCTACAGGTAACTTGATTCATTTGAATAATGTTTATATGTCAAATAAATATAGGGAAAAATAGAATGTTGGGATGCATTGTTAGAGGTACGAGAGATAGGATTTAGCCAAAACTACATTATTGTTGGAGATTTCAATACCACCCTTCATCAGAAGGAGAAAAAAGGAGGCTCTATAGTTCACAATCCATTTAGGGAAAGGATGGGAGATCTCATTTCCCATTTGGATTTAATTGATATCCAACCAAGTAAGGGAAAATTCACTTGGAATAATCAAAGAGTAGGTCTAGGTCATATTGTTGCAAGGTTGGATTGATTTCTAGTGCACAACTCTTTTTTGGAAATCCCTGAGATGATTTCCTCCCCTATCCTCCCATGGGCATGCTCGGATCATCGCCCCATCTCTCTGAGTTTTTTGAAGGAAGAAAATTTGGGCCCCATTCCTTTTCGGTTTAATCCATTATGGATGGAGGATCATACTTTCTTCCCTCTGGTCTCTCTCACTTTGAGTTAGTGGATTTCAAGTTCCCTTATTTTTATTTTGGAACATAAACTTAAAGCGACTAAGGTTTCTATCAAAACCTAGGCAAAATAAAGATACTACCCTCCGGTAGTTGAATTATTGGATAATCAAAAGCAGTTGGAAGTCATACAAGAGAGTATTGAGAAAGATGAAGTTTCCCCAACCATTCTTCAAGAAGAACAGATCATGTATCAAAAATATCTAAGGTCACTCAAGAAGGAGGAGGAACTATGGAGGCTGAAATCCAGAAGTTTGTGGCTTCAAGCCGATGACAAAAATACCTTCTTTTTTCATAAGTAGGCCAGGGCAAGACAATGGAGACACAGGGTGGAGGAAATAACCTTTGAGGAGAGACTGGTGTTGTCCTCCTTTGAATACATTAAGAAGGCTGACTCAACACACTTTGAAGCCCTCTATTATGAGAATTGAGAAATGAATACAGAGTTATGCAGGAAGTTTATCTCTCATATTCCCTAGTTAGTTACAAAAGAAGATAACATGGAATTGATTAACCTGGTTAAAGAAGAGGAAATTTTTGAGACTCTTGATCATTTTAATCCTAACAAAGCTCCAAGTCTAGATGGGTTTATGACCCATTTTTATAAGAAATGTGAGACTATTATTAAGTTTGATTTGGTTCACATGATTCAATATGTGCACAAATAAGCTAGAATGGGAGGTGCAACTAATTTGGCCTTTTTTGCTCTAATTCCAAAAGACAAGAATGCTTCCTCCTTTGATCGATTCCAGCCCATCTCTCTCTATAATGTTTCATACACGATTATGGAAAAGGTAATAGAAAATAGGATTAAACCCCTTTTATCGAAGCTTATCCTCCCAAATCAAGGGGGTTTTGTGGAAAATAGATAGATCAGGGACAACATTATTTTGGTATAGGAAGCCATTCACTCCAACATATCAAGAAGGGAAAAAGGTATGATAATCAAGATTGATACGACCGAGACTTTTGACAGGGTTAGTCATAATTTTCTCACATAAGTTTTGAGGAGATTTGGGTTTAATCGAGATTTTATAAAATGGGTTATCTCTTGTATCAAAAACCCATGGATTGCCCCTCTCATTAAAGGATGGCCAACTTATTTCTTTAAAGCCTCAAGGGGCCTCGATCAAGGGTGTCCTCTTTCTCCTCTTCTCTATGTTATGATGGTTGAAACACTGAATAGAAGGCTAGAATGGGAAAAAAGATCAGGAAAAATCCCCCGTCTCTGGATTACAAGGGGGGTTAAAAGGATTAATCACTCCCAATTTGTTGATGACACGCTGCTCCTAGGAGGGGCATAGAAAGTTACAGCTTTCAGTTTCAAAAATATATTGGATTAGTTCACTCAAGTTTTAGGAGGATTAATCAATAATAACAAAAGTCAATTGTGTTCTTGGAATGTAAGTGTCCAATCCTTAATGGTCATTGCAAGTATTTTTCAATTTCCTTTCTCGGCAAGTTGGAGATCATTTAAATATCTAGGGATGTCGATTTGCCCGTGTTCGCTTCCTGTTGAAGCTTGGAAACTCATTATACAAAAAATTAAAGAAAAAAAATGAGCTATGGGGTCGTATGGCCGAATCCAACAGGAAGGTTGAAGCACTTTCATCAAGTGAATTAGCTTTAGGTTAGATTCTCCGGAGAGCATGGTGGCCTAGGTGTTTAGGATCTAGGATTGGTTAATATTTCTCTTGGCCCTAAAATTTTGTGGAGGTTGGTCACAAAAGATCGAGAATGGTGGAAAATATCCTTTCTTAAATAATACTTCTTGGGGGACATAAGGAGATGCATTGATCGTCCCCCCATGTTGCAAAATGGTTTGCCAATTTGGAAACTTCTTCGGACCTTTCTTCTGCATTTTCAAAACTCTCTCACTTGGATTCTGGGAAATGGAAGATATATTAACATTTGGAAAGATAGCTTCCTAGGAAATCCCCCCTTATCTGAGGATCTTTCTATTAATATTATGGTAGCTTCGAGAGGTATGAACCTCTATTGTGACCTATGATGAGACTAGAATCCTCCCGGAGGAAGCAAAGAATTAAAGGAAACCCTAGACAAGTTGTCGGCTAAACAAATATATTTA
>CBVK0100217888.1:0-10952 GCA_900067695.1 Picea abies | reverse complement strand
TTTAAAGAGCATGGAGGGTCATTTGTTGATGATCGATTGTGAGAAACTATCTGTAATATATTTTCTTTTGCATTAATAAATTGCCTCAAGTGGCCACATTTGTTGGGGTCGTGGATGTTTCCCCATAGGATTTTACTATGTAAAAACATCATTGTGTTGATCTTTGATTTGGTTGTGTGAGTGGTTACTGAAGGTGTTCATCCTCTGTTGGAATACTAGTGTTGTCGAACAATGTGCTTATATTGAGATTACTTGATTAGAACAAGATTTTTCATGTCCATGTGGACACTCTAGGAACCAAGAATGAAGTTATCATTCAATATATTTGTGAATCCAAGAAAAATATATGTTGGACTAGATCATTTGTTGTGCATAGATAATTGGTGAGCAAGAGAAGGTAGATAAAGGATACTTTCTTTATGTAAGTCTATTTTGTGTAAAGGGATCTCCTGTATATCTAAAGGATGTGCTCCATTTTTTAGAGAATGGAAAAGCACCAAGTGGAATGTCTATAATGTTAAAGAGAAGTTTGGTGGACATAGCAACGAGATTCGAGATTTTCATAGGTGTCTTGCACATGCTTGGAAGGAATAGAATATTGAGGAGCTATGTCTTGCTAGCAAAGATGAGAAGTTGATGATGGAAGTACATTATGGAGTCATAGGAGGATATTTCTCTACAACAAGGAAAACACTGAAATTTTTATGTTCAAGGCTATGGTAGCCACCAATTTTCGAGGAGTATTTTAATTTTGTGAGAAAATGTGAGTAGTGTTAGAAAGCATCTCATACACTTCATGTGGGTGACTTTCATGCATTGAATCCCATCTTACCAATGTAACATCTCGAGCTTTGAGACTAAATTACATTGGTCCATTCACTCTAGCAAAGAGGACATTTGCCAAATATATTATTATGGTAGTCACGTTACTTATGAAATGGTCATAGGTGAGATCTATCTAGAAGGACACAACAATGGTGACAACAAAATTTATATTTTAATACGTGTTTTGTTGTTTTGGATGTCTAATTTAGGTCCAATCAAACAAGGCCGATACACATTTTACAACAAATTTGATCAAGGATTTGATGAATATTTTCAAGATGATGAATCATAAGAGAAATCAATATTATTTTAGGGCAAATGGGGAGGTAGAGAGCACAAATAAGCTATTTTTTTTGGATAAAATGCTTCCTTGAAAGTTTATTAATAAAAATGATATGTACAACATTTCATAAAAAGAAGTGTGGACCACAAAGCAACCTCCACAAACAAAAACAACTACCATAGTCTAGTGTCCCAAGGGCCAATAAAAAAGGACAGTCTAATCCCTATGGGATTATGCAAAACCAAGAGCATAAGGAAACCATACGACTAAAGGCAAAAACTAATGGAAATTAAAAAATATAAGATGCCTTAAGAGCCACATTTAAGATAGACATAAATATTAAGCAATTGTGATGGTTCACGTGTTAGGTGGAGGGTCTCAATCATTGGGATTTAGGCCACACCTAATGATAGGTGGATCATCCGTTTGTGGGGTGAGGTCCCATCTGTCATATGTTTGTTGCTATGGTTGCTTCTCTATGGATATTGCTAATTTTGAGTGAGGGTACATATCATTTTTAGGTTGTGGAGGAGGTGGTTCATTATGGGGTTCTTAGCTTTGGATGTGGCAGGAATTTCATTCAGTGACTTAATGGTAGTGCTTGCCACCAAAATAGTGGGAATGTGTTGATCCAGGGGGTGAATAAAATTCCAAATGTGCCCATCTCATTATATAGGGAGTTGTTGCTCCATAACTCCATCAGCTTGCAGAGGTGTGGCAACTCTAGATCCACTTTCCCAATTTGCACTAGATCTGCAAGTAAAAGTTGGCATAGATCATAACTTCATTAAACTATGTGAAACCATCACACATGGTATCTTTGAAGACATTGTCATTCCTTTTTTTCTAGTTAAAAAATATAATTTTTATAATATTGAGTTTCCATGTTGCATGAAACTCTAACACATGAGGGATCTTATCCCCGAGGATAACATGTTTCAATGAGATATAACTAGGAAGGTGATGTCCATAAAGGTTGGACACTACAACCAGAAAAACTCAACAAACATGCAAAAATAGAAAAGGTGTTTGACATTTTTAATCTTTTTTACATAAAGGATGCTTGGGATTGGAGACTCCCATATATTTTAGACATTGGCCTAGAGGCATGCCATTGAGCATTAAAGACTAGCAAACGATAAACTTCCTAGGATCGATGAAATGTTTCCAATCTGAGTGAAGCTGGAAAAACTAGGTAGACTACTTAGACACTCCACATCTTAATCAACTCAACACAAGTAGAGGTGTAGTGCTAAGAAACTGATAGCCATATGTGAGATTATACTTCTTAAGGCCCTTGTAGCAGTTCCATTGCCAATCCTTCAACCATAACCTAGGTGCCTAAACTCCCATCTTGAGGAAAAGGTTATGAGTGACCAATTCATGCACATGCTCAATGATGGATTTGTTTGGTTGAGCCAATCAAAATTTTGCATTCATATCTTCCCATGATTTCTAGGTATGAGAGGAGCCATAATAAAAAATACCCACCTTGATAATTCCTTTCTTGAAATAGTTCTAGGATGAGAACTAAAGGATCTTGACCAAGGACTTGAACTCAAACTAGATTAGGGGGGACAACTAGATGCAATGGTTGTTAAAAGAAATCTCCATTAACAAAGAGTTCGATTTCTAGGTCAAGTGATGCTTGACGGCCTCCCAAGCTTTCCATATACTCTAGGAAACAAATGTGCCTTGATTTGGACTTTGGTTAGAGTCACCACAAGGGTTTGTAAGTTAATCCCTTGCCAACTTGCTTTCCGAAGTGGTGCCCCTCTCTAGATGCATTTGTGGAAGAGAAATTTCCAATTTTCTTGGTTCTCCATTACATGGATAACCCACTTGGAACAAAGGGCTTGAGGATCATGAATACGTTATTGGTGAGTGTATTGATAAATATTTGTGATTTAAAAAGAAAGGACTTGGTGAATGTGCTTCGTGTTTTCCTATAGGCTCACTAGACATAATGGAAGTTCATTATAGGATATACTATATTTTGGTTGGCATTATATTGAATGAATATTAGGTCCCATTTATGAGGATTATGGTGTACTAGAGAAGTCATAGATCTAAATCGGTAAAGAATACGTTGAAAGAGCTCAAGACAATAGAAGAGGGAAACTTGTGGTTCAAGTTCCAACAAGTAATGGTGAATGACATGATGAAGAGGCATCATGACAATAAAACCAAGGGTCACACTTTTGAGGTGGGATAACTAATCATGTTGCATGGTAGTGGAAATAAGGAGAGGATAGAGAAATTGAATTACTAGTAGCTTAGACCCCGCATATGATATTTACCTAAACCAATAGGTCCTTGGTAGACCCCACATTAGCTCCAAGATGCTTCTATTTTCTCAAATCTTCCCAGATCATTTTCTTCCTAGAGATAATCAAAAAAATTATTAGCCAATTATGAGTTGGGCACTTTAACCATTCAACCATGGATGTTGGAAGTTGTAGGTTTGAGCCTTGTCAGTACTGATCCAATAAGTTAATCAATTCGGCTCTTATATGTTGAATAATATGTATGAGAATGGGTTAGGTGAGTTGGAGATAAGAAGTTTTTCTATACCTTATATGGGTGAATGTCTCTTAGTGGAGGGCATTTCATATATAAAGGAAAATAATAGGTTGGGTGAGAAGCCCTCTATTTTATTAAAAAAGGTGGAAGGGGTAGGCTTCATCCATAGGTAGCAAAAGATTGACATGGGACAAAATGGGGTTATATGCTAGCTAGGTGCCCACCCAATGTGCTGGATTTACAAGTTTATTGAATTGTAAGGGGTAGGCCAAGATCACCATGTGAAGACACCGTTGTATAGGTTTGGCATATGCCAACAATGGATAAAGTCAATAGTAGATGGGAAAACATCAAGGGACACCAAATTGTAGCCATTGCAAGACACAATGAAATAGTTAGCCAAGGATGTTATGGGATAGATGTTTGAGAAAGTAATTCTAGACAAACAATGAGAATTTGGTGTTAGGATTGTCCTTGAAGATGGGATGCGGGACATATAAAACAAGGGCTCTAAGGTTGACAAGAGGAAATTGAAGGAAGATGAGACACGTGTACCAACATAAATTGAAAGGGAATACAACATTATGAATGGAAATCAGTGAAGGACGATATGTCTTAAGGATTTATGAGTGAATTGTGTTCAAGGTCATGACATAGGATAAAGAAAGGACAATATAAATAAATGAGTGCAAGTCAAGAGGTATGTTGGAAGGATATGACATAACCCAAAAGGACTTTAATAGATGGACACCAGACCAATGGATGAAAAAAGGACTTAGGAAGACCATTGGATGGGGGTAAACGTGGAAAGCAAGATACATATAGGGATGCATGTCACATGGGAATCCTAATAAGGAGAATCCGTGGGACTTCGAGGAGAGATATGACAAACATGAAGGCTAGATATGACATGGTCAAGTGGAAGATTGCATATACAACAAATTGCTAGAGTGGATTAGTTGTAATGACTATTACAACTATTAGTGGAGCACTTTTGAAGGCCCTGGACATGAAAACATAGCTGGGATGCTAATGAGTACTTCGAGAGTTAGATGAATGTTGTATGGGTTTTTTTGCCTAAGTGATGAAGTTTGACTTGGTCTATTCGATGTAATGTAAAGGTTGACCTTAATGGTCTAAGAGACAAGTGGTTTAACAATTAAGTGGCTACTTGATTATTTATGGGACATAAATTAGAAGTTGACCTTGTTGGTCTTGCTAGGATTTGTGACTATTGATTATGTTTGAGTCCTATATATAGGAGCGAGTTTGAGTGAGTAAAGAGATCCATGTTATTGATTATCTTGTGGGATGCTAGTGTGAGACAAGATTGACATGGGACAATAGACATCATTGGGACATGGGGCATATCGATGTGTGACATTGACATAACGTAAGATTAGCTAGTGTAATGGACAATTTTATTTGAAGGATAAAGGATAAAGTATGTTATTAACACCCATTGAAACAATTTGTCTTGTTGGACATGCGTTAAGTCCCTTTAAAGATGGAGGGAAACCAACTCTAAAGGAAATGGCTTTAGAGTGGGTTTTTTCTCCCAGTTCTTAGGTTTCTCACTATATATGAGTGTCTCACGTGTGATTGGTATGTGTTGTGTTTATGGTTATGTTGTGTTACACTTCTTTTATAAACACACCTAGACTAATGCTTCAAGTTATAGAAATGGTTATGGTTAATGATACAGTTACAACTATTACGATTACTAAGCAAGCAAGAGAGAAAAAAAAGTATTAAGGGATGGTTGTTAAATAAACTTTCCATGTAGATAATGAGATAATCACTTTTAGGGGATTTAGGTTGTTTTTACACTCTAATTAAGTTAATACTTTTTTATTTTTATTTTTATTTTTATTTTTTATCAAAATTGACTTGTAAGGATGGTGAAAGTAGGGATTTATTATTGCCCCAATAGGGCCCAAGTTTGCTCAATCCCAATTCCACATTAACATAATACACATATCCATTTTATGAGGATTTATGAATCCCAATTCTATATTAATATAATAAGTCAAAGGAAGCTAATCTTGTAACAAACTAACAATTTTTCTGATCATAAATCTAATAAAAAAATTAGCAGAAATTTAATGCATGAGCAAATTTGTACCGTGATGTAAAGTTGGTACATGATAAGACATTGCTCTTGAAATTTTGACTAATTCTAAATTTATCCACTGCTCAAAAATTCAATCAAACTCTAAGTCTTTGTATTTATTTGTATCGCTTAATTCTGACCATGAAGAAAAGTTCATTACAAAATTAAATGGTTCTAATAAACATATCCACTTTTACATAGATTTAAATGTACACCTTTTCTATACAACAACAAAGGCTGCAATGATTAATCGTGAATGACGGGATCAGCTCTTTAATCTCATGCTTGCTCTTAAACGTAAACATACTTTTCCTTAACGAATCAACTCAGAGCTAGAAATTTTAAGCTTGTTCAAACACGCTTAATCTTATCCCTTCCAGTGTGAAGACATTATTAGTTCGAGGGACATGAAAGAGGACGAAGATATTTTTAATTTACAGGCTGAGGAAGCAAGCAATGGCTGCCGTGGCGACGATACCTCTTTCGAGCAGCAAGAACTTCTCCTCCTTCTTTGGAGACTTCAATTTCCGGGTATTCACAGTCTTCCCTTAGACATTAAAAACTCGCCCTGGATCATTTATAAATAGTTTCTTAGTTCTCTAAGACCCCGAGTAAAAATGGCTGCATTAAACTTAGAGAAACTGGCGAAATAAAGGTTTATCTGGGCCATTTTTTATTGCATATAATTATGTAGCAACTAAGGTCCACTTGCTCATTTTAGCGATGGAGAAAATTAGAATTGAGGACCCGACTGCTTTCCTACGACCAACTCTATGTAAAATAGCACTATAGCCAATTTGTTTGTGGAGAGAATTCACATGCGGGGTGCATGATCCCAGGAGATACCTACTAATAAACAAGGGGTGAGGTGATTTCTGAAAAAGATCAGTTGTGCCTATGTGGCCTTGGTTCACTGGGAGGCTGACGGAATCTTAAACCATCCACCAGGGTTTCATTCTCATTCTCACTGTGGTCTGCCCCATCTGAATAAAATCAGTTTCAAAAGGATGAGGCTGGGATAAGTCCCAACGATTTTGGTGGACTAGTTACCCCTCAGATCTGGCACTTAAGCCAAAGGAAGCCCACTCAATGTGTGGTGCATCTCCTCGGGGCGTCTTTCTCAAAGCAGTTCCAAAATAACAATGTTAATTGTTGAATGCCTAAATTCCATGAAAACCCATATATGTAAGATTAGATTAGTAAAAGGAAGCTTTAATATGGTCTTAGACAGTATAGATTGTAGCATTTCTAAAATTGCAACCATTTCTCACTTTCCATGTAGCTCGTAAAGTCTTAGATCTCCCGTGAAAACCCAAAAGCCTGAGAACTTAACAAAATAATTTTGTTGCCTGGACAAAAGAATTTTGTTACCTAGACAACCATGCTTTAGTTTGTCGCTTCTTGAGGCTTTGGCGAAGAGAACTATCCCTCAATAAATGGACTTTTGCAAACTGGAGAGTCAGAAGAAGCATCCAAACATATGCACCAAAGGTTATTTCGTTGCAATCTTTCATTGCCTTTAAGACAAGGAAAAGGTCATTGAAGGAGGTCCATGGTTTTGTTATTGTGCAAGCCTCTACATGAGATATCGGAGCCTAGGTTTCATGCACACAAAAGAGGTGCCCATTTAGGCATTGGTTTTGATAAGGCTCTACTCCTTTGAGCTACAGACATGGATCAGAAAGGTCTTGAAAACTATTGGAACACTATGTAAGAATACATCAAGTTGGTCAACATCACAAGGGAGAAGCAGTTGACTACATACACATATCTTTGATAAACTTGGACTTGAAAAGAGCCCTACTCCCAGAAAATAAAGGTACACTACCTAGACTTTGAATAGGTACAAGAAATAGATTACGAGAGCATTCCATTCAAATGCACAATTTGTCATGAATGTGGCCATCTAGTAAGATGTCCAAAATTCCCAACAACTCAATCAATAACTAGCCATTGTACCAACAAGCAAGAAAACAAAGTAAAGGCTTCCACAAAGTTAAAAAGAAAAACAAAGTAAAGGCTTCCACAAAGTTAAAAAGAAAAACAAAGTAAAGGCTTCCACAAAGTTAAAAAGAAAAACAAAGTAAAGGCTTCCACAAAGTTAAAAAGAAAAACAAAGTAAAGGCTTCCACAAAGTTAAAAAGAAAAGAATCCGAACACTTAACATAAAGAAAAACAAGTTGGATTGATAAAGAGATTGTGGATCTATGTTGAACACTTCAACAAACCCTTATCCAGTGAAAACCTTGAACAAAAATATCACATAAAGAGAAGTGAACCCATGAACAAGAGATATGTTGCCCTTAGGCAAAAGAATCAATCACTAATGAATCCAAGAAGGTGTCTATTTATACACAACTTATGGGCTGGGGCACCTTCCCCCATGAGGGGGTTATGGGCCCACATAAATGCCTAGGTCAACCTCAACCACCTAGAATAATATAAAATAATGTTGATTAGGTTGGCTATTAAACCATAACCTAGTAATACAATAATGAGGGTGCATAGCCATAATGTCAAGTAACCACAAGTGAAAATTACCATTATTTCAACACCCCCCTGTTATAGCTCAAAATGCCATTGATATGCATTTTTGACATTGGCCTACTCATTGACACATTTGCCAACCACTTTTGCTGGGGTTCCTCTTTAAAAACATCTTTTTGTATGGTGTACATGCCCTGATATACGTGCAACGTGCGTACATACGCAACCTGAATGCCTAACAACCCTCGTGTACTCTCAAAAATTACAAAAAATAAAACTTCCGCGCTTTTCGGTGGAGTTTACGGGCTATTTTGGGTTGCACAACCATTTTACCTCCAGTATCCCTTCTGGCAACCGGATAACCATCATTTCTCCATATAAAAAGGGCCCTAGGGGGGTCATTTGAATATATGAAAGAAGAGGCAAGTGAACTTTGCCAAAATTTCTCTCTTTTATTCCAAGCCTTTTGCATCCTGTTATGAGTTTTCATCCTCAACATTCCCAATCATTCATCCTCCTTATACAATCCATCCATTTCCCTCTATTGGCATGTTGGTTGTGAGGATCTCACTTTGGGAATGGTGCACTTGGAGTCTAATTAGAGGAACCCAGGCGAGGTTCGTGGAGCAGTGTCGACAAGATTAAGATTGTATCTTATCATCTTGTTATCAATAAAAGAGAATATTCTTGTCCCAAATCTATGTGTCTTCATGTTTATATTTCTAAATTGCTTTCATGAATATTTAGACCTTTAAATGATCTTGGTGATTATGCATATGTTGTTCTATATTGTTCTTTGAAGTTGTTTCAGGCCAGCATTGGGAAGAGGCCTGCAATCTAGGAGCGAACAATGAGAGGAGAGAATCTACTACAGACGAAAGGACTTAAGGTGCATACCTTGATTTGCTCTTCCTTTCCTTAATTGTCTTTAGGTCTTGTTAGATTTGGGTGGAATAGGAGTAATTCTGTCTTTTAAGGTGTCATTGCTCTGCCTAGTCACTAGACCCTGATTAGGGGGATTTTTCCCTAAAGCACCCCCCCTCCCTAATCTGAGCATGGGGTAATGGATAAAGATGATAAAGTACAAAAGGAGTGGGCATACCCATCTCAATAGAGGACAACCGTAGTTGTAATAAGAGAGAGTGGGTTTGAGATGACCCAACTCAATACAAAAGTGGAAGGGCTTATGAATCATTGAATACCCAACCATCATCATCATAGGATGACTCAACTCCTAAAGAAATGCCATCATAGAATTGCTCATCATTCGGGAGAATATGATCTTGATTTGTGCATTTAATAATGTTAAATTTGTAGCTTGGAAGGTGTCTCAACATTGGCTTAAGTGTCTAGGCATGCTGAAGGACACATTAATTATTACCGAGATCAACATTTTAATTTCATCCTAAGTTTTGACTTAGGAAAAGCATAAAATTAGTCAAATAATTTTGTTGGCTTTATTTGCTCAGATTTCCTAGGTGCCTGACTTAAGGAAATTAAATTTCACTTAAAGTGAACTTTTTAATTTCTTCTAGTAAGTTCATGAAGGGGGAAAGAGAGTAAAGTAAAAAGATAAAAGGGAGGCTGAGGCAAGGGTGAGGACACACTCATTGAGCAAAGAGAAAAGAGGGTGCTTGGCTGAGGAAGAGGTCGACTGGCTGAAGAGAGCTAGTGGGTCAAGCAACAGAGGAAAGGGGCGCACAGGGCAACAAGGAGGAGGCCCTAACCATGCTGTACCAAGCAGCCAAGGAGCAGGCCGTACAGGGTCGTACCGTGCTGTTAGAAAGAGGTCGAGCTAGGGCCGTACAACTGCTGGAAGAGGTTGTACTTGCTGGGCGGTATAGCTGCTGAAAGGGGCCAATTTTCTGGGCCATACAGTTGCTGGAAGAGGTCGAATTAATGGGCCGTATAGCAATCAAGTGTGGCTGAGTTTTTGTTGGGCCGTACAACCAAGGAAAGAGCATAAATTTATTGTAAGAAATTTCTGATTTATTGCTGCTATAAATTAATTCCTCTGAAGCCAATAAAGCCCCTCTTTGATGATTTTCCCCACACTGGGGTTTCCAGGGTAAATTTCTGGTGTTTATGTTTTATGTGCTTGGTTTCATGTTGCTTTTGCTGTGCAAAATTTAAGTTAAAACTTAGCTGTAATATTTCTGCATAATTTCCAGAATTAGAAATAAACAGTGAATTAAAATTCCGAGTAGTGAAAATTATTGGCATTTATATTCTGTTGTTGGGTTTAAAAATTAACATGGTATCAGAGCTTAGCCTTTGAATACAGAGAAGTCAAGTCAATTTTCAAGTATACCAGGAGTAAAAATCAACAAGGGGTCGAGCTGCCAAGGAGGGCATGTGATCTAGCGTAGTAGTCAAGATGGATAATGCAGGCTTGAGGTTTGAGGACAGATTGGAGGGCGCTTCTAACTTCAATCCATGGAGAGAGTGCATAACTCTGATGCTAGAGGAGCAAGGGCTATGGATAATGGGAGTTTGTTGAGGGAACTCCAGTGCCACCAACAGATCCCACACAACTTTTGTTCATCTCAGGAAGGATGTGAAGGCAAGGAAAATTATCATTGATGGGGTGAAGGACCACATTATTCCTCACTGAGATGAACTGAGTTCGCTCACACAAAGAATATCCAATATAAATAGGATAGTACACAAAAATCCATATAGGATAGTAATAATATGAATAATGAATAAGTTATGAGATGA